>JAPKLY010001293.1:32702-45629 GCA_026898435.1 Prunella vulgaris
ACCTAACAAGAAAACTGCTACAGTTGCAACCGAAAATGAGTAACTGTTAGAGCCCAACGATCTTCAGTTTTGATTCTGTTAAACTGATCGTCCGTTGTCCAATTTGGAAGTTTAAACCGCTTCATAACTGATCCTGAGTTAATTCCTGACTTTGGAGTCAGTATGCTCCTTTCTTATCTTGTCTGCTGATGTGATACGTCCTCAGCTGAGTCTGAGTACTCAGCTGATATCATCAGTAGACCTTCATCCTAATATCATCAGTAGACCTTTTGTCCTGATCTGACCAGCTGACCTGACCATACCATCCTGACTGTAATCCTGATAGCTCATCCTGACTGACCGTCATCAGCTGACCTCCTCAGCTGACCACCATCAGCTGACCTCCTCAGCTGACCACCTCAGCTGACTACCATCAGCTGACCTCCTCAGCTGACTCCGCTGATATCCCGGATGGTTTTCAGTAGACTTCTCAAACGATCTCAGCTGACCTTATCAGATTACTAACCATCATCAGACCTATCAGTTGACTTCCTCAGCAGATAGTATAATGTTCAGTTTAATCAGCAGTACTTGCTCATCTGAGTTTATTTCACTTTCTTTGCACCCATAACAGAAATAAACCCAGTGAATTGGACAACAATACTAGAGCAGATTGTGTATTATCCTATTTTCATGAAGCATTTACCCAACCCATTGCAGAGGTAATTTCTTCTCTTGATGTATAGTACACGGCTCGCACTAAACCGCTCCTTGTAGCTTCTCCAAACAACTCCATCATCCCCTCCCCTCTCCACAATCCAAGCAATGTTTATCCTTGATTTGGAGGTCTAAGCATTTAGCAAGTCCGATCAGCTTTGTATTCCAATTTTATTGAATACCATTGTTTTTGGACAAAAGAAATCATGGCCGATGTTGTAAACTCCAAACGACTAAATAAAAAACTCTTTTTTTTTCCTCCTCAGAACTCCAAAAAGTAGTGTGTGTGTGCATCTAAAAATTTAAAATCTCTATGTTTATGTTTGTTTTAAAGAATACAATATTCATTTGATAGTTTCGTAATTTCACAAGAGATGAACCACTATCCCACCACCACAAGAGACAATAAATTTTCATATATGTATCTCGAATCCAAGACTTCAAAATTTTATTATCTTAGATAGTGAAATTCTAACCATTTAGGATATATCTATATTTAACATAAGTTATATCTTCCATAATTATTATGTTTACTTTGAAGTTTAGCCAAGGTAACACTTATTGTTATGGATCAACCATTTGGAAGGCACTTATTATTAGCTTTAGTTTAGGAGCTAACATTAGACGTATGATTGAAAATTAATTCTCTCCAGTTATTAAATTTAATTTTTTTGAAACATAATAATAAAATTAGTGTTACTAAAAGTATTCTTAGTGTCTATTTTAAAACTCTACAAAATAGCTTTTTATCAAAAACTGTGAGAGAACGCTTTTAAAAAAATCATATATTAGAAGCTGTTTTGAGTTTTAAACAAGTATATAGTGGGTTAGTACATAATTTTCGCATAGGCCGAATATGTACCCTTCCATTCCATACTTATAAAGATAATTCCACCTAAATTTATGTATATTTTAATCTATTTATCACATGACTTATATGCCTTTTATAAACTAAAACTATGCATATTTGATAAATTCACATAAAAAAGAATTCCAGTGTCACGATCTTCTTCTTCATCATCGTCTTCCGGTGAGGTTCTTCGATAAAATATTGGTAAACTATTGTTCAAAATATTTCTAGAACTGAACAAAAGTTCGACAAAATAATTTGACAATATTTTGTTGAAATACCATACTATATTCGACAGCATGCTGAAATATTAGCGAGTGTTCGAAAAAATACTAATTTCGAACACTACAACATTGTCAGTTTCGTATACCAATTCACAGAGAATATAATTTTCAACCATTTAAAATCATCAAAATCAAAATGTTCACAACACTTAATAATCAAAATCAATCAAATTAATTGCTACTTTTTAATCGGCTTGTGCCACTGCCATCATCTTCAATTGGTAGATAATTTTATCTTTTGAACCAAACATACCCGGTCGGACTCTGTGTAGAATTGACTTGTTACAACTCAATTCGGGTTAGAACACAACGTTTAGTCCAAATTGACATATTTTAGTATTTGTTTCATGCATATTTCTCTCTAAAGTTATGATTGGACTAAGGTATAAGATCATGGATTATACAGTACAGGAGTAGTAAATAAGACAGTATTTGTAACATTTGAATTTATAGTACGTGATACATATCGAATGAATAAAAAAATTGCATACATCAGTTATACCGTAACATTGGTATGTATTTTTAAATTATATTGATGCTTTCATTAAACAAGTACTTAATTCATTAATATTAAATGGTTCACTAAAAATAACTATACATCAGTTATTGTGAAATTAGTGCATAGAAGTAAAAAATCACCCTTTGCAAATTAAAGTTTTAGAGTAGGTACTGTGTGAAAATAATTCATGATAAGTTTATTCTGAAATTGATTTAAAGTATCAAAATATTCATCAGGTGTATCAAAAGTTATGGTCAATATAAATTTTATTGACTTCAATTTTTTATACACCTGATGAGATTTTTGATACATCGGATTAAATGTTTGATACTTTAAAACTTGTTCATGATAAGTTTATCATGAACTATTTTCATACAATACTCTTAAAAAAATTATATTTTAATTATTATTTATCTTGAATTAAATTGAAATTTTGTAAAATTAATTTCTTAGTTTTAACTATTTTTTAAGATATAATTGAATATTTTTAACTATTTTTTAAATATTTAATTTTATTATTTGAAAATTTATTTGATTTATTTAATATTTTTTTAGATTTTATTCAATATTTATATCCTATGGGAGGCAAAATTAAACACTTATATCCTATAGGACTTGTTGTGCAATTAAAAAATTTAATTGGATTAAATTTGAAAATACAGATTAATGGGTTAAACACAATTAAGTAAGAGTAATTCTTATGGGACTAACGCTGTAAACTTTGCATTTAATGAAGCCGTTAATGTGTGGGACCAAATATGTAAATTTTGTAACGTTTGGAACTACAAGTGCAACGTTTGTGACTATAAGTGGAAGAAAAAAATTCTATGGGACTAATAATGAAATGTATAGGACATGTGGGACTAAAAATGCAAAAATCTCGAATCAAGTGTAGATTGACTTGCAGTAATCTTAGATCCATAAAAATTTGCAAAAAAAAAAAAAAAAATTGTGTAATATGTCAAATCCGGATTTGAATTGGGTCTTCAGCAGATTGACAAGTGTAGATTCGAAGTTGGAAATTCTTATCTGATTATAAGCAAAAGAGGCTCCTAGTGGCAGCCTTTCTTGCTTTGGCTTCTCTAAAACCTTGAAATGGATTATGGTTTATTTTCAACTCACTTCACCAACTCAGTCTTTGTCACCTTTGCCTCTTCCTCTCTTTCTTAATAATTCACACCTAAACTCACCTAAGATCGTCTAAATTAAAATAATACATACCAACTCTATTCTAGGCAAATCAAAGTTCATAAATTAGGTTATTTAAAAAAAAAAATTGTAAATTGACTTAGATGAGCAAATTACAAATAATTTGTAATCTCAATTAATCTAGGGGACGCTTGTTTCGAATTTTTCAATAGTAATGAAAATTAAATTTCATTTTTCCTCTTTACTCTTATATGCGTTGAATGAATGTTTGTCTTCGTAGTGATTACATTATTAATGTTGTACTCTAATTTTAAGAAAATGGACAAAAATAAAATTGTTGGTTGTGGTATTGTAGATTAATTTAGAAGAATGATTATAAGATAAGAGAAGTGTAATCAAAAGAGGGTAATAATTATCTTATTTAAAATAAAATAACATTGTTTATATCTTTTATTCTCACCAACTACTATAATTACTATATATATTTATGGTAATTCTCATTCAAATTAAAAAAACAAAATTATTTCAAGCCTCCCTTATATTACACTATCTCTTACTAGTGTGAAAATTAAGCTTGAAGAAGATAAAAATAAAAGGAGAAAAAAGATACAGTTTATATAGGAGAACTCTATTTGCACCCATAAAGTTATTTATACACTCACACACTTGATCAAGTTTTTTTTTTTAAAACATAAAAAATATTATTTGAAAATGAGAAAAAAAAAAAAAACACATTTTCCCTTTAAATTGCAAAGAGGGACAAAATTATAAAAAATGCACATTTAAAAGCACAAATATTTTAAAAATTACAAATTTGCCCCTCTTTGTAAAAAACCTAAAAAAAATTGCTTCAACTTTCCCCTTTAAAAATCCCCTAATATAGACCATCACCACAATCCATTGAACCAAAAGCATAAATTGATAACAAGCACAAATATTTTAAAAATTACAAATTTGCCCCTCTTTGTAAAAAACCTAAAAAAAATTGCTTCAACTTTCCCCTTTAAAAATCCCCTAATATAGACCCTCACCACAATCCATTGAACCAAAAGCATAAATTGATTACAAACACCACATTCATTATTTTCGGCTTAAAAGCATAACGTAGCTACTTCCTATTGGTTAATACAAAAGCCAACTGCAAATCAAGGTAAGTACTCAACTCAACTGCATCACGAGAGCCATGAGACAAGAGAGCCCCTATTCAATACGTCACCGTTGCTGACTTGCTTTTCTTTTATCTACACCCCCCACTAATACCATTCACGCCAAAATTAGCATATAATGGATTAGGATCAGTAAGTAGCGTGTACATATATACACACATCTGTGTCTATATATAAATGCCTTGAAAGAGACTTCTTAATAATGAATTGATATGACACACTAGTTTCTTGAAATCGTTTTTGAAGTAGAAAAGGTTTCTTCTCTCTCTTCAAGAACCTGAGAAAGACTCCAAGATCCCATTTTCGTGCCAATAAAGAAGCAGGAAAACCATTATTCTAATGCAGAGTGTTGATACTCAGGGCCCAGAAAGCAGTCACTCATCAAGAATCAAGGTCTCTCTCTCTCTCTCTCTCTCTCGATAGGGGCACAGAGAATAATCTGCGTCGTTTCTTGACTTTCTTGCTTCTCTACCAATCAATCAATCATGAATTAGTTTCAGTGAAATGAAATGCATGCATGCTTTGCTCTATACATTGACTAACAGATGAAACTTAATGCAGATACATGAAACAAATGTAGAGATGAGGAGAGAGGGGAACTTCCTCAACAAGCTCTTCCGTTTCCTTTTCTACACACACTTGGCCCTAATCTCTGCCCTAGTAATTTTCCTCACAGTGCGTGGTATCCTATCAGCTTCACACGCCCAACATTTTCGACCAAAGAAATGGTACCTACTGGTTCTATCCTCAACGGCTTGTGCAGGAATCATAGGGTTCTCGTGGCAAGCTTTCTTGAATTTCAATCCCTCAAGAACCCTCAAAGCTACATTCTGGCTAAGCCCTCTGCTCACCTGTGCCTTCGGGGTTCTACTCGTCTCTATAGGTACAAAAGGCAGTCTTGCAGCATCAGTAATTTTACTAGTTTTCTCAATTCTGCAATCCTTATATGCATGTTGGGTGACTCCAAGATATCAGAATGCTAGCAAGATACTAACTATTTCTGTTGCGTACCATCCACTTAAAGTCAAAACTAGTATTATTCTATCAATCATTATCACCACTCTCTATTCGTCCTTCTTGATGGCCGGTATTGGCGGAGCCACTGCCACCGGAACTAAACTCGACACTCTATTCATTATCCTGATCCTGGGAAGCTTGACTTGGACCACACAGATCATTAAGAATATGATACGAGTCACAGTATCACACGTCAAATACATGCAATTTACGTGTGGAATAGAGGTCGATTTTAAGGCAGTGGTTAAAAGTGCAGCTAAATATTCAATGGGGAGCATTTGCGTCGGCTCGATTATCATACCGGTTTTTGATGTTATTCGGGGTTCAGCTCGAGCAGTAAGTGTGATCTCCGGGGATGTAGATGAGTTTATGTTCTCATGTGAAAACTGCTGTTCGGCAGTTGCGTCTAGGATTGTAGCATACGGAAATAGATGGGGTTTTGTGCATGTAGGGGTGTATAACAAAGGGATTGTTCAGGCTTCAATGGATACATGGGATATGTTTCAAAGGGCCGGGCTGGAGAAGTTGATTAATTTGGATCTCACTAGTTCACTCTGCTTCCTAAGTGGTGTGGGAGCAGGGTCTATATGTGCACTGCTGGGAGGCACTTGGGCACTAGTTATTGACAGGAGGTATGCAACTGAAGTGTGCTTATTTGCCTTCTTAACTGGATATTTCATGGTAAGATACTATGTCGATTTTAGCCTACCCATTATTCTCTTTTTTTCTATACCATGAGAAGTGAAGGTTTCATACTATTATACATTGCAGAATAGGGTGGCCATGGCATGGGTACAAGCAAGCGTAATGGCATATTATGTAGCTTATGCAGAAAATCCTCAAAGCCAACAGTTTGACAACATTATTCCAGCTTATATGCAGGAGCTAGAAAGATCGCAAGTATGAATATTCGAAGAACTCTATCCCAAACAGCTCACATACAGTCAACATTAAGAGATGCATTTTAAAGTTTCCATTAATGTGCATGAGTAGTTAGAGAACCACACACACGATTCTTACTCTTAGCTTTTCAGATTTGTTTGACATTAGTTAGAGCAAAATATGTTGACCAATGTGCCATTTTCTACGACATTGTCGTTTACAAAACTTTTCAGTAGTCTAAATTTCTCAGTAGTTTCAACACAGCGTGTGACAAGGTTTTCCTCACTCAATAATTCTTCACATTACCCAAACGCACTATTTTAAAATTTGAACGAACACAGCTAGATTTCCAACAGCGAAGCAATTAGAGTCAACAGAATGGTTTAAAACACCCAAAAGGAACTTTAGTGCTGACTATTTACCTACTTAAGCCTGAGGCAGGTAAATTCTCTGAAAGGGGATTTCCTAGAGATCAAGAGAAACAAAATAAAATAATATATTAACATTGTTTATTCCATTCTGTTTTCTTTAATAGTGGGAAAAAATTGGCAAACAGCAATCATGGAGTAAAAATGTTACTGCACACGAATATTAGTATCAATAGACAATGTCACCATATTTAAAAAAATTGTTCCGATTCATCAAATGATACGATAAAACTTTAATCCCAAAGCCTACATATATTGAAGAACTGTAATCCAGATTTGCATTTCGTACTAGCCATTCACACCCGAGGAATAAACCAGTTTAATGAGAAGCAAACCTTGTATATAAGCAAAGTCAAATGTGACCCCTGCCTCCACATTCTGAACACATTGTGTTCCCAGTTCCCCCACAACCTGCATCATAAGCGAGGAGACATCAAGTTTCTCACCACTGTGGTCAAGGCTCCTACACTATTTCAAGCTCATATCTGATCTGCCTGTTACAACTTACAACTATGATTGGCAGTTGGTTTATGTCATTTATGGTTTCATGAGTATTTCTTAACAAAACAATTACTCATTTCTTTTTATATCATCATATGATAAATTGTAATAGAAATGAAAATTTGTATAATGAAAAGTAACTAGAATCAGAAATAGCAAAAGTTACACAAAAAATTCTTTTAAGTACTGTCTTAGAATATTACCTAAACATCGAACTTTAACAATGATTCCTTGGCTCTCCAGGATAGAATCCACATATAGGCCTGATCCAACACAAGTGATGCAAAGATTCACGCCTTTAGCCTCACAACTCAAACATCGAGGCTTTTCTCCGACATCTTTCTCAGCCAAAGATAACCCAACAGGCTTCTCGATTCTTTCCTCAGGAATAGGTTTATCGTAACAAAACAGAGATTCAAGACTACTTCTTTGCTTATGCACATCCCCAATAGCACACTTCACAGTCTGCAATGTCAATGTATGTCCTCTAAGTAGATTTAATTCATCCCAACTAAATAAAAAGAAATGCATATATAAAAAATGGAATCTGATTATGCCCATTGCGTCGTACAAGACATCACAACACAAAAAATGTGTTTCCCTGTAAAACCTACAATGATGACATATCCTACCCAACTGATCTTACAACTTCAACTTCGCCCATCACCGCCGTCAACTTATATATGAAAATACAGTATTGCGTAGCTGAAGATATCATTCTATCTGCATTGTTGCATTCACTTGAATTTTCTGCTTACTTATGCATTATCATCATTATTGTATTCCTATTAATTTTGTGCTTATGCATTATCCATCACCGGTTCAAATTGTTATACTTGAGATATAAAGACAGCTAATTCAAATGGATTGACATTAAAAAGTCAGATCAATCCAGCACAACGAAACAGAAATAGCAAATTATAAGTACTCACCCTAGGGTTCGAAGAAGAGCGCAAGCCGGCGTCGTTGCGGCGATTTTCATAACCAATTTTGGGGATAAACCTCGAATTCTTGGGCAAATGATGATGAACGGGGGAAATCTTGGACAGTGCGCTAATTGAAGACGGCGAGATTCTCGGAGCACATTCCATTGTCGAGAGCCGAATTCAGGAGACGCGATTCTCAATGTTTATTTATCTAATTGGAGCTTTTTCCCTCAATTTGGCTATCGATATGCCCGATGACTTCGATTGTTCCTGCTTTCATTCAACCTTTCCTCGTTGTTAACGAACACCGCCCAACAGCTTCTCTGGTTTCTCTCTCATGTGATGTTCATCACTAAAATTTAATTCATTACGGAATGAGCCAAAGTCGCTGTTGCTAATTGCGATTACAATTATGAAAATTTAAGAAAAAGAAAAAAAAATAGAAAACCACTTCTCATTTTTCACACACTTTTTAAGATAAAATAAATAAAAAACCATTTCTCAAATATTATCTATGTAGAATATGATAATTTCACGGATCATAGATCAATTTAGGTCACATTTTTTGAGCAATTGTCAAAAGGTGTCTGATGTTCAGACACATGACTTGTATTTAAGGATGGATTTTGGGGGTAATCCATCGCTTTGTAATTTAATTATTTTATATAAAAAAAATTTATCTATTCATAAAATTTTGTAATATTTTTATTTTTAAATTATTAATTTTTAATGTGTCTCTATTTATATTACAATAATTAAAAACCGGGTAAATTTTCCTTTAAGAAATTATACTCCCTCTATCCCAGAGGAACTTGCAAGTTTTCCTTTTCGGGACGTCCCAGAGGAACTTGCAGACCCAAAAAAGGAAACCCTTTTATAAACTTCACCCTCACAATATCTACATATTTACACAAAATGTCATTACTTTTTCACTTTTTGGGCCCACATTATACTCAATCCAACTAACTTTTTCACTTTTTACATAAAATTTTACCAAATTAACCCTCAAAACACTATTTTTTTTTACTTTATTCTACTTTTTTCGTGTTTTGTGTGCCCTCCACCCCTTGCAAGTTGCTCCGGGACAGAGGGATTAGGTGTCTTAGATTGGAAGCTGGAAGAAGGGTGCTCGGTGGTCTGGAACAAAATTGCTTCAACAAATATGGTGATTCACTTTTGGAGGGTGATTAGAGAGAAAAACACCAGCAAGGATAAATATGTTTATGAGTAAATTTGTTTCATCTACAATTTCGAACTTGTAGAGAACTGTAAAATTGATTAACTAATTTATTTACGTTGGACGAGTATAAACTCTAATACCATAAACGATTATCGTTTCATCTAATAGTTCGAACTGATAGATAGTTATAGAATTAGTTCATTTATCTATTTCTCTTAACAAAAAAAGTTCTACATGACAACGAATATTTAAATTATGCACTATATGACGTGCACAATGAAATGGTAATATATTTGAATGTCCGATGTCTAAATACATTTGGATGGATTGCTACAAATGGTTGGAGACTTAGAGATTGAAATGACATTACTCTTCTATGTGGATATATGTTAAACGGGTCAGCCCTAACGGGCTTCGGGCTAAACGGGTTAGGGCCTTATCCGGTTCGTTCTAAACGGGCCTCTAATAATTGAGACCTAACCCTAACCCTAACGGGCCTAAGGCTAAACAGGTCTTAAACGGGTTTCATCTAAAAAAATTTAAAAATTAAATCTTCAACATAAAATTTATAATAGTGGCAATAAAATGCTAATTAATCTAAATATTGTTCATAAATTCATTAAAATACATCAAAATAATTTAACATAATTATAAATCCAAATATCAAGACATAAATAAAGTTCAAACATCAATATTGCCTGATGTAGGAAGTAGTAATCCAAATATCAATAAAGAAACCCTAAAGTAATTAAGAATTTTGGAAGTAGTAATCTAATAAATATTGCCTGATGTAGGAATAGAAAGGACGTCTGGATTCTCGAAGTACATGTATGTGAAATGATTAATTTTAGTTGAGTTTTTTAATTTTGCAATGGAGTTTTAGTTGCGTTTTGTTTAGTTGGGTTTTTTAATTTTGCAATAGGCATGAATAATTAATTTGTAAGAGCCCAGGCCCAGCGACATTATTCATTATTGGCATTGCAGTAACATTAATAATAATAATATATATTTAATTAAAAAAAATATTTAGGTAGGCTGGCGGGCCAACCCGGTTAACCGGCGGGTTGGCCCGTTTAGCCCGCGGGCTAATAGGTCCGGGTCAAAAAAGCCCGGATTTAAACTGGCCTACTAAAGCTCGACCCTAACCCTGTATTTTTTAGGGCTAAATGGGATGGCCCATTTAGCCCGGTCCGGTTTAACATCTCTAGATAATATACGCCCTTTTAGTAATTTTGTATAGAGATGAGTGTGTATTTGAGAGCATATAGTATGGTTGTTGTGGAAATTGAGAAATTTAAAATTATTTGTATATGAAAAAAAATGTCTTACATGCCACATTACGGAAGAATTGTAAATAGTATTTTGGAGTAAATTTCAAGTGAAAAGATGCACAGTATAATAATTTCTCTTATTTGACATATATAGGATTTCTAATTCTAGATTAGCTCTTGTTTGTTGATTCTTGGGATCTAAGTACTTTGGGATAGGTTTTTGAGTTAAGGTGCTGTGATGTTGAGTTCATAATTCTGCTGTGTTTTCTTTTTACGTACCTATTCAATCTCTTTTTTTTTTTTTTTTTTGAAAGGATACCTATTCAATCTCTTACTCATACCCAAACGGTTTTTAGTATAATTTGTTCCTTTACCGATAAAAGATGGTTAATTCTATATAAATACATCTTTTTTTTCTCAACCTTCAATTTAATCTTAAGTTTTATGATTATTTTTAAAAGATTCAATCTTTTAGAGTTTTCAATCTGATATATATTTTTCATCTTCGATCGACAATTAATGATGTATCTTATCGAAATGTGTGAAAATTTGTCATATTAGCATGCATGCATGAATTTTAAAAATTCGGAGCTCCAGTATTGAGATTTTCAGAATTTGGAACGATTTTAAATAATTTTTTCCAGGATTTTTTGTTGTTCTGTCAAGTATTTTGTGAGTTTAATATTGAACGCTACAAACATGTAAAAATATTTTTTCCTTCTACAGCTATAAAATATTTTTAAATAAAAAGCATTGTTATTATATATATATATATATATGATATATGACGTGAAAATTTAAAAAAATAAAAAGATAAATGCATGTAAGCCAGCGTGACAAACTTTCATGCATTTCGGCGAGACACGTCATCGATTGTCGATAGATGAAAAACGTATTTTTAATAATAATTGTGAAACTCAGATTAAATTGAAAGTTGAGAAAAAGTTTGGCGATGTGTTTTTATAGAATTAACAACCAAAAAAAAAAAAGCAATGAAGGCATGCTTATTTACAACTACATTTTTTTTTTATATAGATATATGGGACAAACTCTTTTTTAGCCTTTTTTTTAAGGTACAAACTCTTTTTTGTCCACAAATTTATAAAAATTCTTTTTTGGCCTTTTTAAAAAATAAGTGACCAATATACCCTTAATTCTCTTTTTTTTTTTAAATTTCTCTTGTCACCCCTAATTTTTTTCCTATTTCGTTTCTTACACCAATGTAAAATAAGTGACTAATATATCTTTAATTATAGTATTTTTTGACGGAGTTGGGTCGGAATAATTTTTTACGTTCCTTTAGTGTAGAAAAAATTTAAGAGATACATGATTACAACTAACGTTATCTTTTTTAATTTTTAAGGATTAAATAAGTAATCTTGAAAGGTAGGAAACTGGTCGGAGTCCGGTCAATTTTTTTTTAAAAATAGCATATTTAGTAAATTTTTTTGTGACGGAGTTTGATCGAAACTACATCTTAGATTATTTTTACCTAAAAATACTATACATATGTAAAAATTTTGATTGACGTTATCTTTTTAATTTTTACTAGTAAAATAACTAATATATTGAAAAGTCGGATATTTATCTAAATTTATTAAAAATATCACTTGCAATAGTATATTTTTGACGGCGTTGGGTCGGAATGATTTTTTATGTTCCTTTAATCTAGAAAAAATATAAAAGAAACATGATTACGACTAACGTTATCTTTATTAATTTTTAAGGATTAAATAAGTAATCTTGAAAGGTCGGAAACTGGTCGGAGTCCGTTCAATTTTTTTAGAAATAGCATATTTAGTTTTTTTTTTCGTGACGGAGTTAGGTCGTAACTATTTTTTAGATTATTTTTACCTAAAAAATACTATGCATATGTAGAATTTTAATTGACATTATCTTTTTAATTTTTAATAGTAAAATAACTAGTATTTTGAAAAGTCGGATATTTCTCCAAATTCATTAAAAATATCATTTGCACTAGTATTTTTTTAATGGAGTTGGGTCGTAATGATTTTTTACGTTCCTTTAGTGTAGAAAAAATTTAAAAGATATATGTTTACGACTAATATTATCTTTAT
>JAPKLY010001294.1:0-36489 GCA_026898435.1 Prunella vulgaris
TAAACAACACTCTGCAATTAAATTTCCCTAGTGTTGTAGTAGGATTCACTCTGTATTTGCTTAGATCGATAACTCTATTATTTAGCATTGATTTGTATTGCTAGAGCTATCTTAGTTGGAAACCAGAATACCAAACCTCTCAAAGTGTGAGATAGGTTGGTTAGAAGGACTGGGACTTGTAAGACGCCCAGGGGTCAGTTCCTAAGAGAGAAAGTTGGCTACTCGTGTCCCTTAGCACGTAAAACCCAAGTACCTATCCTCAGGGTTTTGAGGATAGCTTCCTGTTAAATCAGGTCGTGGACGTAGGAGTTGGTTATCTCCGAACCACGTTAAAAAGTCCCCTGTGTGCTGATTTACTGTTTTGTTCAGGATCATAAATGTCATCATATTAAACTGAACATACTGCATTGATTTTAACTTCAGGACTGAATCAATCATCCTGAATCTGAATACTGTGCACTCAGCCTTAACCACCAATTTACTAAGCAACTCAGAGAAAACGTTTTCAGAAACTAAAACGAGTAGAATCTAAGGGCTCACTTTCCGCACGTACTCTGACTCACTGAGATAGTAGTCCAACTGACTCGTTTCCTAGCAGTCAGTGTGTTTGTTATCTCTACTGAGCTTCCGAGCACTTTACTCACACTCAGCTTATCTGACTCATTACTGAACCGTCCCTGCTGTCCCTGTGGACATTCAGCATACTGAGTACTTCAGGGAATCCTGACTGAGTGCGTTAGAGCATTTTTCTGAGTCTTTCAGAAAAATCTTACATCAGTGTATTCCCCCCCATACACTGATTTAACTCGTTTCGGGACCAACAGAGATGCTGACGTGGCAAAATCAGCTGATAAGAGCGATCCTTATGAAATTCTTTTCTGCTCATCTGCGTCTTTAATGTCAGCTGACATGGACCAGCTGAAGCAAAGTGGCCTTGTCTGACTTTCATAACTTACAAGATAGAGAAAAGAAAGGAAAGAATAAGTAGACATACCAGATCAGCTGATGTGAGGATCAGCTGACTACTTCAGTAGAATAGTCCTCAGCTGGGTATCAGCTGACTACCCGTTTACCCAAAAACTTTCTTTCTATAGAACTGCCCCTCCATCTATCATTCCTAACTCTGCTACTAATTCTCTGAATCTTACCTCTGCTATGGGTTTGGTAAGAACATCTGCTCTCTGCTTCTCCGTATGAATCTTCTCCATCCTGATATCTCCTTTCTCAGCATGATCCCGTAGAAAATGATGTCTTATGTCCACATGCTTGCATCTAGTATGGAGAACAGGATTCTTAGTAATGGCTATTGCACTTGTGCTATCACAGAAGATGGGTATCTCTTCTGTGATCACATGGTAGTCCCTCAGCTGTTGTCTGATCCAGAGCAGCTGAGAACAACAACTACCAGCAGCCATGTACTCTGCCTCTGTTGTAGAAGTAGCTACTGAAGTCTGCTTTTTGGAGAACCAAGATATTAGCTTACTTCCCAGAAACTGACATGTGCCAGAAGTTGATTTCCTATCAATCTTGCACCCTCCATAGTCAGAATCTGAATACCTACTCAGCTGAAAATTGTCATCAGCTGGGTACCAAAGGCCTAGATTGTAAGTACCCTTCAAATACTTTACAATCATCTTTGCTGCTTCCAGATGAGATTTCTTAGGGTTTGCCTGAAACATTGCACACACCCCTACTGCAAAGCTGATATCAGGTCTGCTTGCAGTGAGATACAGAAGAGAACCAATAAGTCCCCTATATTGTGTCTGATCCACTTTCTCACCGGTCTCATCTGGATCCATGCTAAAGTTTGCCATCATTGGAATCTTAGCTTCTCTGCTGCTACTGATTCCAAACTTTTCTATCAAATTCTTGGCATACTTAGCTTAGCTAATGAACGTTCCATTGGACATCTGTTTTACCTGCAATCCAAGGAAATAAGTCATCTCCCCCATCATGGACATTTCAAACTTGCTGGTCATCAGCTTGCTGAACTCATCACACATCAGTTTGTTGGGGGACCCAAAGATGATATCATCCACATAGATCTGCACTAAGAGAATATCATCTCCGTCTTCCTTTCTGAACAAGGTTTTGTCAATCTTTCCTTTACTGAATCCACTATCCAGTAGGAACTGTGATAGAGTATCATACCAAGCTTTAGGTGCCTGCTTTAGTCCATATAAAGCTTTCTGCAACCTATAAACCTTGTTCCCAATTTCAAATCCTGGTGGCTGTTCCACATAAACCTCTTCTGCCAGGATTCCATTCAGAAACGCTGACTTGACATCCATCTGATATACCTTGAACCCTTTGAAAACAGCGTAGGCCAGAAACAATCTAATGGCTTCTAGTCTTGCCACAGGAGCAAATGTTTCATCATAGTCAATCCCCTCAGAATGTGAATACCCCTGAGCTACTAGCCTTGCCTTGTTTCTTACCACTACATCATTTTCATCATTTTTGTTCTTAAATACCCACTTAGTGCCTATGACCTTCTGATGTTTGGGCCTCTCTACTAGTGTCCAAACTTCTTATCTTGCAAACTGATTTAGCTCCTCTTGCATAGCTACAATACAGTTTGGGTCTTCAAGAGCTTCATGGATATTTTTGGGTTCTATCAGAGACACATAACAGCTGAATTGAGCACCCAAGTTTAGCTTTCTTCTAGGCTGAACACCTACACTTGGATCTCCTATAATCTGTTCAGCTGGGAAATCAGACAATGTCTTCTTGCCCTTTTGAGGTGTCATAGTCTGCTCCTCTTGGGTCTTGTCTGAAATTCCCCCTTGGTTAGTGTCAGGAGTCAATGTGCCATCACCTGATGCTGATGAGGGCTTATCAGCTGATTTGGGCTCATCATCTGAATCTGAGTCTGATTCTATCCTAGGTACTACTACCTTAATCAGATCTGGCTTATCTGACAGATTCAGCTGATCCACCTCTTCTGCTAGCTTCTCCTTGCTGTACTCATGAAAAGATTCATCAAATACAACATGGGGTGTCTCCTCCACACAGAGAGAGACTTTATTAAAGACTCTATAGGCTTTGCTACTTCCAGAATATCCTAAGAATATTCCTTCAGCAACCTTAGCATCAAAAGTCTTTAACTTAGTCTTTCCATTGTCATGGATGAAACACCTACACCCAAAAGTATGGACAGAGGAAAGGTTAGGAGTTTTACCTTTGTACATTTCATAAGGAGTTTTCCCATGTCTCTTGACTGGTAGACACCTATTTTGGATGAAGCAGGCAGTATAGATGGCTTCTGCCCAAAATCTTTGAGGAGTCTGATATTCAGCTAACATAGTCCTTGCTGCCTCCTTGAGGGTTCTGTTTCTCCTCTCAGCTAACCCATTCTGCTGAGGTGTTCTGGCAGCTGATGTCTCATGCTGAATACCATTATCCCTGCAATAGTCAGAAACAACAGAGTTAAGAAACTCAGTACCTTTATCACTTCTGATTCTGACTATGCTGAGGTCCAGTTCCTTCTGAATCCTCTTGAACAACTCCAGCATCTTGACCATAGTCTCATTCTTCTTGAACAAGAACACTACCCAACTGAATCTTGTATAGTCATCAACAATCACCAGTGTATACTTCCTTCCACTGAAACTAAGAGGTGAGACAGGTCCAAACAAGTCCATATGAAGCAGCTGGAGTGCTTTTGTTGTTGAAGTACTCTGCACATCTTTGAATGAGGCTTTAGTCTGCTTTCCTTTCTGACAGGCATTACACTTCTGCTCAGATGCAAACACCTCATTTGGTAGACCTCTGACTAGACCCTTCCTTGCAACCTTGTTGAGAGTCTTGAAGTTCAGATGACCTAACCTCTTGTGCCTGATTAGCGTTTATGTATGCATGTATTTTACCTATTTTGTGTATTATTTTGTGTACTATAATGTATTGTTTAGCGTATTTATATATAATTTCACACTTTCTAATTAGTTATAAGTATTTATGTTTTCTATTTAAATAAGAAGCATATGTATAATTCAACCTAACCATTATGTCTATTGTATATTGTTGAGGTCTTAAGTGGAGTTATATTTATCCAAATTTTATGATATTGAACACCTAAGACAATGTACTAAATACTTAAGACACTTTAGTGATCCAATTTTACATGTTTGGATTGTATTTGTACTCATAAGTGAAGACTCCAATTCTGTCCAATGTTTGGACTGAAAACACATTTTCGTATTTGAACAGTATCTGGAGCCTCACTAAACCAATTGAACCAATTCCAGTTGTATTTGATCAATAATTCGTTTCTCTACAACTTGTCTTCAGGGCTCAAGTGTCAAAAGTTCCGGCTTCAATGGTCAAAATGACAATCAATGCAGGGCTTCAAAATTCCGCCATCTCAGTACACATGTTGGGAAATAATTCACCATAAATCACACAAAAGTCCAATTTACACAAGACCAAATCCATTGGTTAGCCAAGAAATTCATCAAGACACAGTAGAAATATTAAAGGCGTTGATTTTGTGCAAGCTGAGATATATGTTTTTCAATAGACCACCATAAATTCGCGGAGAAAAACAATCCAGTTTTACCAACTCCACTATTATGGTCATAACTCACAATCTAGAGATCCAATTTTGGAGATCTTAGATTCGTTGGAAAGCTAATCCAACGGCCTACAACTTTTATTCAGAAGTCAAGATGAAATTCAGACGGAAAGGGCAATTAAATTACTGATGTTTACAGGCCACGTGAATTGGTTCCTAAAGTCTTCATGATTCACTATTTGGAGGCCTATATAAAGAGCCCTTTAGCAACCCTTGAAGGCATCCCATTTTCCTTGTAATCCTTCTATCTTAGTCTAGTATCTCTCTTAGAAATATGAGTTCTTATTGTATTAGTATGAGTAGCTAAATATTTTACTAGAGTTAGGGATGAAGCTTTAGTAAAGTATTAGTAATGTTCTTGGTTATTCAATAAAGATTTTCAAAGTTTTAATCCTTTAGTCATTTGAAGAGTTTTTAAGAGAGGTTTTGATGTGTCATTACTTTGATTTGTTGTAGACTTATTGGCACAACAAATGCTTAGTTTTACATATCAACTATTGATTTTATAAACTTGTTCCAATTTCTAAAGGTACTTTTCAAAAGTATTATATGTGCTCAAAGTTATATCTTCCGATTGAAATCACTTGATTGTTAGATTTCGATTGAGTTATCAAAGATAACCAAGATCATAACTCTAGTATTTTTATCTAAAGTGGAATCCCGAAGCTCTAGTATTTTGTTACTTTATTTAAACCTCTCAACTAGATAATATCTTTTTCTTCCAAATCTCCCTGTGGTTCGACACTCGGTCTCCCGAGAAATTTTATTACTTGAAATCAACCTACACTTGGGTACGTAACTCTCAAGGAGCTATCAGTGCCAGAGCCAGCTGATCTCAGATGAGCTTTTAGCAACCAAACATGAGTCAGCTGGACAGCTTGCAAAATCTGCAAGATACATATTACCTCTTCTGAGGCCAGTTAGTAGCACTGCTCATTTAAATCATTAATAACAAGACAAGAGTTCTTAGAGAATCTTACTGAATATCCCTTGTCACAGAATTGGGATACAGACAGAAGATTGTGCATGAGCCCTTCTACATAGTAGACTTCTTCAACTCTTATTCCTTTGATCAGCAGAGTGCCAACACCTCTGGTGACTCCAAAATTGTTGTCACCGAACACAACTCTAGGCCCATCCAGCGTTACAAAGTTCTGGAGAAGATGCTTCTCAAAAGTCATGTGCTTCGAGCAACCGCTATCAATGTACCAGACACGGCCCTTGGCTTCTCCTCTTTCTATAGGGCTAGAGTTAACTTGAAATTAAAACTCAGGCTTTAGGTACCCTATCTTTGGGTCCTGATTGGTTAGTATCGACTTTCTGGATCCACAGGTAGAGATCATCCTTATGAGGTTTAGGAGATCTCAACCTTCTACCATATTTGTCCACAAAAATCATCTCCCTCAGAGGATCTTTTCTGGGGCGATGAGTGATAACAGCAGGTTTATAGGTGGGTTGCTCAAAAGGATAATTTCGGCTTGAGCCTCCGAATGACTCATAAACTTTAGCCGGTGAAGGCTTGCCTATTTTGGTCACATTATAAGTAACCCAGGGCTGAGGTCTGTTTCGCTTGGGTTTACTCTGCTGAGATGACCCAGGCTTATCATTCCTCTGCTGATTCTGCTGAGGTCTCCTTGTCTTAGCTGAGCTATGACTTGGATTCCTCTTCTGATCTCGAGACTTCTGAGCTTTGGATTTATGTTGGTTGTGAGCAGGCTTATGAGTTTTAGTACTCTTCTGCTCTGTTGAAACCTTTTGATCACCAGCAGACTTCTGAGCTTTGGAGCTCTTCTGTCCAGCTGGGACCTTTTCTGTCCCTCTGCTCTTCTGCCCTTCTGATCCAGATGCAGGCTCAGCTGGCACTTTACCCTTTCGAGGATCCCTAATTAATCCACTGTCACCTTTCTTCTTCTTTTGTGGTTTGGGTTTGGGATAACCAAGACCCCTTTTTTCATTCACAGTTTGTGAGGATTCAGTTATTTTAGGCACGACATTTTTTGCCTTAGTCAGCTGATCCACTTTCAGCTGAAGCTGCTGTGAATTTTTGGTTATCAGTTCATTCTGCTTGAAGAGTTCATCGAACTTAGCTGTCAGCAGATTATGTTCTTCACTTAAGATAGTGTTCTCAGAAAGTAATTTTTCTATCAGCTTCTCCTGTTCTTCACATTTTGCTATTAAGTCAGCAGACTTGTTAGCTTGTGAGTCATAGGATATCACTGGTAGTCTAGCACTTTCCAGATCTTGTCTCAAGCTTAAAACTTCAGCTTTCAGACTTGTGTTCTCCTCTTCCAGCTTAGAACAAACTTTTAAGGATGATTGGAGATCAGATAACAACTTGTGTATATCTGACTCCATAGAATAGGTAGAGGAGCAAGATGAGCTAACAGAGGGGGTAGGAGAATTTACCTCTTCCACCTTAGCCATAAGGCAGATATCATCCTCTGATTCAAAATCAGATGAGGACGAGGATGAGCTGATATCCTGCTTCTCCTCCTCTGCCAGCAGAGCTCTCTTATCAGCGAACCTGCGATCTCTCTTGATCCTCTTCTCTTCTCTCTCCCTTGGGGTAAGTTGAGGACAATCATAACTGAGATGTCCTGGCTTGTTGCAAGTGAAACAGACACCATCTCCTCCTCTTCTGGGACTTGGTTCCCTCCTTCTCTCTGGAGACTTATATCTGGTCTCCTGTTCATCTGATGGTCTTCTGGCATCAGATGACTTCTGGTATCTTCTGGAAGAATCACTCTTATTCTTCTTCCAATGAGATCTATATTTCTGAAACTTGTTTGACATCTTGTCAAACTTCTTGGTCAATAAAGCAAGTTGCTCCTTTAAGCTCATGTCCTCTGGAGCAGAGGACTTTTCTTGACTATCGGCTGCAGTAGAGAAAGCAACATTCTTTGTGGCTGATGAAGTTGGAGTCTCATCTTCTTGATCTTCCTCTTGGATTTCAAACTCATGTGCCTTCAGATGAGATAGCAACGTATGATGACTCATCTCAGATAAATTCTTTATCTCTTTAATTACTGTCACCTTCACTCTCCACCTAGGAGTAAGAGATCTCAGAATTTTTTTATTAATCTCTTTCTCCGAGTAATCCTTTCCTAAGGAGCTTGCCTTTTTCAGTATGTTTGTCAGCCTCATATCTTGCTGATCAATGTTTTCATCAACTTTCATTTTAAAAGTGTGAAAGGTATGTAGAACAGCTTGAAGCTTGTTCTCTTTGATTTGATATGTCCCTTCACACATCAAGGAGAGTTTCTCCCACATCTCCTTAGCAGTTCTGCACGTCTTGATTTTCTCTATATAGTCTTTGGAGAGTGTCTCAATGATTTCTGTTCTGGCCACTTGATCGAGGTTGAAGAGTTTTCTTTCAGCATCGTTTAGTTCACTCTTCTTCTTCTCTGTCTTCCTTCTTTCACTGATTTCAGCTTCTGGAGTCTTACCATCGCTTACTCCTTCCCAGAAGAACTTGATTGGCCCTTCCTCCAGAACATCTAACATCCGATCATGAATGGCTCCAAGGTCATTCTCCATTCTGAATTTCCAGTAATCATAATCCTCTATGGAGAATTCAGGCAGCTTCCTTGTCTTGGATCCACTCTTTTAGTAGGAAGATATATCTACAAATGTTTAGATAAAAGGCACACAGAATTTTCTAAAAATAGATTTTCAGGGATCTGTCCAGGTGACCACTAAGAGCTTTCTCAGGCTGTGGTCTGTTGGACACACAGCTCTGATACCACTTGTTGGTCCCAAAGGCAGGTTTTAGGGAAGAATACACTTGAACAAGTCTAGAAGGGGGGGGTTGAATAGACTTGTAAGGATTCAAAAACCTTTTTCAATTTTACTGGTTTATTCAGAAAATCAGCAGACTACTTGAGGTAGTCTGAATTTTGAGAATAGTGCGCTGTGTATAGTGCGGAAATGTTTTAATGAAAATCGGTCTTTAGGTGATGTGCACAGATAAGAACAGAAAGAAATACAAAGAGACACAGGGGGTTTATAGTGGTTCGGACCAACTGTCCTACATCCACTCTCCTCAATCCAATCTTGGACTTGAGGGGCTCTCCACTAACTCACTTACTCACTTACTTACACAGTTTGAGAGTACTACTCTCTTACAACTTGTCAATGCTATAATCGCAAATGACTTCTCACAGCTTCTACAAAGCTTTTAAAAATGATAAGTATGAATGGTATTTTTTAGCGTAAGTGAAAAATTTGACAGAGTATCGGCTAGCTTAATGTGCGTGTAAAAACTCTATATAGAATTATCACTATTACTCTAATTTATAGGGTCAAATAACTAGCCGTTGGAAAAGACTAGAAATCTGAGATCCTATAATCTCGTATTCAATCAATCAATGTGATTGATTGAATTTCCTTCTTGATTCTCGTCAATCTTCGCGATCTTCAATCAATCAAGTTTGTCCCCTTGATTGATTGATCTTTTATTCTGGGAATCTTCCTTTTTATGTCGCAAGTTAACCCTTAAAATTGATTCCAAAGAATCTGGGCCGAGCACAAAACCTCAGCTGATCTGTCTCCTCAGCTGGTGTATCAGTCTGCTGATACTTGGACCTCAGCTGATGTGCAAGTCTGCTGGTGTGCACCTCAGCTGGTCTTTTTGACTTCGTCTGGATATGTCTTTTATCAATGGTCCTTGTCTTGTCTGCGACGTGCTCTAAGCTGATCAGCTAATCTTCTGATATCAGTTGATGTTAACTTCTCTGATGATCTGCTCTCGATGCTCCAGTGTCAGCTGCTTAAATCTTCTGTCTTCTGAAATTGGCTAAGTCCACAAGGTCTCAGCTGGTCTTCTCTTCTATGGTAGCTTCGGATCTTCTAGGCAACAAGGTAGATTCCCCCTCACTTGAACCTATCTAATCCTAACTACTCATCAGCTGACTAACATGTTCAGCTGGTCCTATTACAAGCCGATTGGTTTATTATATCATCAAAACATCTAACACAGAAATCCTAACAGTTAAACATGAGACAAAGAAGATGGTTGGAGTTGGTAAAGGATTATGATTGTGAGATACTATACCATCCCGAAAAGGCAAACGTAGTAGCCGATGCTTTGAGTCGCAAAGAAAAGGTCGGAATCAATACTTTGGTAGTGAAACCAACCTTGAAAGAAAGGATAGCAAAAGCTCAGTGTGAAGATACATTCTTGGAAAAGATAAAACAGAAAATCAAGGAAGGAAAAACGAAGGAGTTTTCGACATAAGAAGATGGTATCTAGTATGTCAAGGAAGAATATGTGTACCAGAAAAAGAAGAACTTAAGAAAAAAATATTGGAAGAAGCACATTGTACACCATATTCAGTTCATCCTTGAGGAACCAAGATGTACCAAGATTTGAAGGAGATATTTTGGTGGAAAAATATGAAGATGGATATTGGTAATTTTGTGCAGAAATGTTTGACCTGTCAACAGGTGAAAGGTGAGCATCAAAGACCATCAGGATTGTTAAAACCATTTGAGATTCCGGAATGGAAATGGGAAAATATTATGATGGATTTTGTGGTAGGATTACCCAAGTCAATGCAAGGGAATGAAGCTATTTGGGTAATTGTTGACAGATTGACCAAAACGGCACATTTCTTACCAATAAAGATGACATTTACATTGGACAAGTTGGCTCAGATTTATATCAAAGAAATTGTCCGGTTACATGGAGTTCCAATTTCTATTCTGTCAGATAGAGATTCACGATTTACATCAAAATTCTAGCACAGTCTTCAAGAGGCAGTGGGCACTAAATTGGAGTTTAGTACAACCTTTCACCCCCAAACAGATGGTCAATCAGAACGAACAATTCAAAGTCTGGAAGATATGTTAAGAGCTTGCATTATTGATTTTGGAGGAAGTTGGGAAAGATATTTGCCTTTGGTAGAATTTGCTTATAACAACAGTTATCATACTACAATTAAAATGGCACCATACGAAGTATTGTACGGAAGAAAGTACAGATCTCCACTGTGTTGGGATGAAATTGAAGAAAAGAGGTTACTAGGACCGGAATTGATCGAAGAGACTACTAAGGTAGTAAAGAAAATCAAAGAAAGAATGCAAGCAGCTCAAAATAGACAGAAAGCATATGTCGATAGGCGAAGGAAAGAATTGAGCTTTGAGGTCGGAGACAAAGTGTTTTTAAAGGTATCACCAATGAAGGGAATTTTCCGATTCGGGAAAAGAGGAAAGTTAAAACCCAGATTCATTGGACCTTATGAAATTTTGGAACAAGTTGGGGATTTAGCTTACAGGGAAGCATTACCACCAGCCTTGGCAGGAGTACATAATGTATTCCATATTTCTATGCTTCGGAAGTATATACCTGACCCTACCCACATAGTAAACCAACCTGAACTAGAAATCGATACCAACCTAACCTATGAGGAAGTTCCTATAGCCATACTTGACTGAAAACTTCATAGATTGAGAAATCGAGATATTCCAATGATTAAGGTCCAGTGGAATAAACAAGGAAAGGAAGAAGCCACTTGGGAAAGAGAAGACGAAGTCTTAACAAAGTATCCCTACCTCAGTAATTACGGTAACACTTGAAATTTTGAGGACGAAATTTATTTTAGGGGGTTAGACTGTAATACCCTAAGTTTCTATATCCATATTTGCTTCACTAAATATTTTGTGATCTTCTATGAGCTTATATGACACATTTATATTTGAATTTATGCATGGGCACAATTATATGTTTAATTGCTCGATACTTGCTATTAATTTATTATTTGCTCGATATATGTTTATTCTTGAGATTTTAGAATTTTTATATGCTCTTTATTTGTCTCTTAAAGTATTTAACTTAAGATTAAATGTAGTTTTTAATTTTAGTAATTTATTCATAAAATATAAGTGATAAAATGAAACTTTCCTTAAGAAACAATTTGTGTAATGTTTACTTAATATTTTATAGAATTATATATAGACTTTGTAATTAATTAAAACCTTAAAAGAGCTTTATTACTAATATATTTTAGGCTTTTAAGAAAGTCAAAATTATTACATAAGCCATGACATAAGCATGACCTAAGTGATAACCGAAGCATTACACATCACCTCCTTAAACCTCCTTACTTGGAGGTTAAGTAGAAGGATTTAGAAAATTTTAGAAGCCTCAAGACATGTCCAAAATTACCTATAAATAGGGCTCTACATCTTCACTTTTGAACCATGAGAAAAACACACAAACATACATACTAACCGTGAGTTTCCAAGAAAGAAGAGGAGAAGAGATTTCAATCCATCAACAATTAGGTAAGCTTCTTAAATTCATGTATAAGTAATGATTAAGACAGGGGCATGATTAGGTTATAGGAAATTAAGAAAGAGATGATAGAAGTTTGAAATCAAGTGATTGTGATGTTATATAATGTTCTCTTCATGTATTTCAAGTTTTAATTCATTCTTTCACAAGGTATGAGCTTAAACATGTTTATTTATGAGTTATTTATGTTCATAACTTGGAAAACATGAAATTTTGTAAATAAATTTGAAGTTATGTTGAGATGATCATCATGTATGCATAAAAAATGATATCTGGACCAAGTTTCGTTTAAAAATTCATTCTGACCGATTGATGCAGTGAAAAGTTCTGAAAATATTTTATGTGATAGTATACTGATTATCGAAATTAGGTTTGAAATTTCGTAGCTATTGGAGTAATATTCGATTTTTGGTGATTTTTCAAAGATGAACTAGGTTTTTCGAACTCTATAACCAAAATAGTAAAAATTTGCTAGGATTAAAACATAATCGGTTAGGTTTTTATAAAAATTCAAATTATAGTGATAAACTACATAAAGTTGGGAGTTTGTAGTTAAAATTTCAAAAGTATTGGACTTACGATTGATTTATGGTGAATTTCCTACGTTATAGGGTTAGAAATTGTTACTAATATGTTCTTCGTAAAAATTGTAGCATTTAGTAAGGAATTTCAGAAATTAAAAATTATGATATTAAACTAAATTAAGTTGTGTTTATGTGGATTAAAATTTTAGAATTTTTGGGAAAGTAGTTTATTTTATATGAATTTTTAGTTGATGGTTGCAGTAACTGAAATTATGTACGAATTGTTCGAAATAGTCCGTTTATATTTTACGGTCGATATTTCTTTAGGACTTGTTATATGATAATTATACATGCTTAATTGATATTTATGATCTTTGATACAACTTTTGAATATATATTGAGATTAAAATTGAAATTTTATGTGTATATCATATGAAAGATGTTGATATGTGAATTTCATGATTTATTTAAAAGTGAAGGGATAAGTAATAAATTTCCTATCATTAAAATTTTCTTTGTAGGTTCAAATCTACAAGGTGGGGAATCACTTCACTCTTCACAGAGTGTTACTTTTATTTACAATTGCATTAATTAAATGTTGAATATAAAATATTTGAGTCTGGCCCGCTATCGACTGGCCCTGAGTTTGAGATAGTCCACCTAAATGGTGGCAACTGAGATAGCCCGGTCGCCCCGGCACCACGGGTTGGTCGCACCACCCTGAGATACCCGGTGAAATTCCGGGGGCTCACATGTTATAAACATTGATGTTTTAATTTGTGCAATTGTCAAGAGATTCACCACTAAGTGTTTACAAACACTTATCCCTTCTACTTTTATTTTATTTACAGATGCTATGGATCCCGAAGTGGGCGAATGAACTCGGCTGGCGGTGGCGTTTTGTTTTATATAAATTTACGTTTAGAAAGCTATTTGCAAAAATTTAAGGCTACGACCGTACTTATTTTAAGTCTTCTGCTGTATAAACTTGTGGCGTATTTTCATACTCTATATATTATTTAGTAGCATTCCTACTTGTGCCACATCACATTTTTGTATTATTTAAGTGGGGATGTTACACGAATAGCCAACTTCCTCTCTTAAGAACTGACCCCTGGGTGTTTTACAAGTCCCAGTCTTTCCTACCAACCAACTCACAAACTGAGGGGTTGGTATTCACGTTTCCAACTATTTTGTATTGATCCCTCTAAATATGCAGTTCTAAGGATGGGATCAATACTCTTACTGGTCGTTTGTCCAACGGCTAGCTTGTCGGCTTTGACTTAACTGATCCTCATACATTTATAACTTTGAGTTTCTCGTTCTTTACTCAGAGTAAATGTTTGTCTTATGCTGGAGACACTGACATTCTTTTTGCTTCTTCAGACTTCCATTTGCATGTGTAACCTTTGGGTTTCACGACTTACAAGTATCAGGTTAACTGATACTAGGCCCAAGTTATTACTTATGAACATCAGAAGGACATTTAGCCTGATCAAGGTTACATTATGCCCTCACTGATAGACACTTCCCTGAGCATGCTTAGTTTACTCAGTTTGGTCAGGATCAGTGGTCTTCTTTAGGATGGCTTCTACGCAGCTTCAGGACTCTTTCTAGGTTTTTCAGGTTGCAGCTTCAAGTTGATCATCTTCAGGACGATCAATACCTTCAGGGTTGGAGATACTTCAGACTTTAGACTTTTGGGACGCCACCATCAGTATTCACTTTTCAACACGTTCCTCCTGAACTGAATACCTGTGAATAGAAAATCTATTCTAACCTGACTATCCTGAAACTATTATCCTGATGAACTATACTTAGGCAAATTCATCAAGGGGTTTTGGGATCTAATCAAAACACTTAAGATTATCTCAACATCTGACATCAGTGTATTCCTCCCCCATACACTGAGTTAACTCGTTTCGGGACCAACAAGTGGTATCATAGCAGTGGTTCAAAAGACCGCTGACTTTGTTTACCAACAGTTTCTAAGGAGAAACTTTTGGTGGTCAACTGAACAAATCTTGTTTCTGAAAACTTTCATATCATGGCATCCGGTTCTAAGCGCCTTGAGGGCAGTCTTCCTGAGTTCTCTATTGATAACTATGATTATTGGAAATTCAGGATCCTTGCACATCTCGACTCCATCCACGACCAAATGCACAAGGTGATCGAGACTGGTCCTATCAAATTCATGACTGATCGAGCTCAAACATGGCCAGTGCATGGAGGAGTCCCTGTTTCAGTCGCAGGTCAGGAGCCAGTAGAGAGGTCCACGCTTACATCTGATCAGATTAAGCAAATCGGACTGGATAATGTTGCGAAGAACATTAAAATTCGGTCAGGCTCATGCACCTTAAGACGGCAAAGGAAATCTGGGAGGCCCTGAAGGAGATGAGTAAGGGTTCTGAGAAGATTAAAGAGAACAAGCGGGATTTAGCTATCAGGAAGTTTGAGGCTTTCAGGATGCTTGATGGAGAGACCATCGATTAGATGGAAGCTCATTTCATTAAGATGATGAACGAGCTAACAACCCTTGGGAAGGAGTTTCCAAAGAGGGAGGTATCTTCTAAAATCCTGAACTGTCTCCCTGAAAGATGGGATACAAGAGTGATCTTGTTGAAGAACACTCAGGATCTCACCAACGTTCTTTACTCTCACCTCTTCTCAGAGCTAAAGGCTCTGGAATTTGACCTCGATAGGAGGAAGACGAAGGGTGTAGTCAGTGAGGACCTAAGTGAGGAGAAGACACCTGAAAAGGAAAAGAGCGTGGCTCTTAAAGTTACTCCTGAGCCCGAGGCTGGATCTGGCTCAAAATTATTGAGGGATATGAGCAAGGATGAGCTAGCCTTGGAGTATTGCCTGATGGCTCAGAGATTCGAGAAGCTGAACTCTCATTTCAGCAGGTATAAGAAATTTTATACAAACACCCGTGATCGCAGGTATTCCAGCCCCAGAAGATCGAGCCCCGGAGGGAAGAGAGGAGGGGTTCAGATTCCAGGAAAGAAAGAGATGAGCCTGAGCAACGGAGGAAAGATGAAAAAAGCTCCAGAAGGAGAGACGACGCTGAGCCCAGAAGATCCAGCTCCAAACCTGAAC
The DNA here is from genome assembly GCA_026898435.1 of Prunella vulgaris. Lineage (NCBI taxonomy): Eukaryota > Viridiplantae > Streptophyta > Magnoliopsida > Lamiales > Lamiaceae > Prunella > Prunella vulgaris. The sequence continues at coordinate 15,491 of JAPKLY010001294.1, forward strand.
GATCATCAGGGAGCAGGAGGGAGTCGTCAGATAAAAGGTACACTGATAAATTGGGTACTAGTGATGCAGATCAGTGCTATCACTGTAAGAAGACCGGACATTATCAGTATGACTGTCCGGAGCTCAGTGCTCGCGAGATAGAAGATCGGAGAGCAAAGGGAGATCTCAGGGCATCAGATCGGAGAGCGATGATTGCTGAGGACTCCTCAGATTCAGATGGCCCAGGACGCCGATCCCCTGAACTCTTCTCCGATGAGGAGTATGATGATCTCTGCTTGATGGCAGATGATGAGGCATGTTCTTTTGCCTCTTCTCCTGATCACGCACTTGAGCTTAGCTCAGACTCAGCAAAGAGACCTCGACCTTCAGCTCGCCTTAGAGCAATTGATGGTTTATTTCTCAAGGTTACAGGAGACTCATATTCATACAGTGGATGTGAATGGACAACTGAGTAGGGAGAATGATCAGTTAACTGAGTCTTTCAGAATGAGAGATACTGAAGAATTACTGAGATTATTAATCCTCCAGGAAGAGTTGCTTCATGCCCGGAATAAGCACGATGAAACTCCAGTGGCGGTTGAAAGACGGAATGCTAAAATCAGCTCACTGATTGAGACTCGTGATACTGATCTGTTTCTTGCTCAGGAACAATAGAAGATTGAGTGGATAGCTCTCAGGGGGATGTTCGAGGCTGAGTGGCAAGCTCGCCTTAGTGCTGAGCAAACTGCTTGGGACCTTGAACAAATCTCAAGAGAGGCTGCGCATCAGAAGCTGATGCTTCAATACACCACTGCGATTGAGGCCCTGAAAAAGGAAAATGTGCGCTTTGAAGTAAAGCTGGAGAAGTTACACAAATCTTCCCTAGTGGTTGATGAGTTAACAATGATCTTTCAGCATACTGATGGTGCTAAAGTAGGGTTGGGCTATGATAGCTCAAAAGACCCTAAGGGCAAGAAGAAGAGAGGTGCTTCAGGGAGCAACTCTCAGAAATTGTTTGTCCCTGCCCAAACTGGTGACAAGAGCTCAAGTGTTGCTCACCAGGATTAGGGCAAAGCGAAGGAGAAAGTGCCTGCTGAACCTGTCAGGCAAAAGACTGAGGAACAAAAGTCAAAACTAAAGGAAAAGGCCAAAGTTCCTCACCAGGAGCCGAGGAAGAAGGACCAAGGGAACCCCAAGGCCCAGCCTAGGAACCCTCAGGCTGGAAAGAATTCTGCCCCCAGCATTTCTCAGGCTAAGCCTCAGAATGCTCAGGATGGAACTAATTCTGACCAGAGGAGGCCTCAGGCGAAGCCTAGGGAAACTGAGGTCCAGAGGCCTCTGGCAGGGCACAGGGCCCATCAAGAATGCCCTAATCCTCAAAGGAGAAGGACTAACCTGGTGGCCGCTAAAGGGAGACGGAGACCTCACTCCGATAACACTCAGGCTAGACCTCAAGTGCCTAAAGGTCAGGCCCGAGCTGCTCCTTCCCAGGACAGACCTCATCCCAATGCACCCAGGACAAGGAGGAACAGGAGGCCCGCCCCCAGGAACAAATCCAGGGTTCCTAAACCTCAGACTGACACCCATACACCCTCAACTTCCCAGGAACAAAGGAAGAAGAGGAAAGTGTATGTTGATGTTTCAGAGAGACAGGTTTACACTTCTGATGCCATCAAAATTGTTAAACAAATCTGGATCCCAAAGGGTATGGCTGACACTGTAGGACCCAATACGAGATGGGTACCAGAGGCCTGATTCTTTTCAGGTCGTTGCGGGCTACAAGAAAAGGAAGGAGGATCTGAAGAAGGACTGGTACTTGGACTCAGGATGTTCCAGGCACATGACCGGATTTTGTGATCTTTTTCAGGACTACGTAACTTAGGATGGCCCGCAGATAACCTTTGGTGATAACTCTAAGGGTTTCACCAGAGGATTTAGTACTCTTGTTGTTGGTTCTGTTAAAGTGCTTAATGTATCCTATGTTGAGGGTCTTAGGCAATAACCTACTTTCGGTTAGTCAGTTTTGTGACCGTGGATATAGTGTAGAGTTTACATCTAACATATACCTTGTGAAAGAAAAATCTACACTGCACGTTCTTATTACAGGTGTCAGGAGAGGAAACATATATTTTGCTGACTTTAAGAGCAGCTCTCCTGAAATATGTTTCGTCGCTAAGAGTGCCTCTGAACTCAGTTGGCTTTGGCATAAGCACCTGAGTCATCTAAACTTCAAGATTATTAACAAAATTTCTCGACTTTCTCTTGTAGAGGGTCTAACTAATGAAGTTTTTAGCAAAGACCACGTGTGCGGAGCATGTCAGGAAGGCAAGCAAACCAAAGCCTCATTCAAGGAGAAAGATGCCTTCTCAACTGACAGAGTGCTTCAGCTCCTGCACATGGATCTCTTTGGTCCGATTACTCCTGTCAGCATGAATGGTAGGAAATATACCCTTTGTTATTTTTGATGATTATTCCAGGTACACATAGGTTATTTTCTTGCTGAACAAGAAATTGAGTACTGAACAGGGTCAGAGCATCATCAGGATCAGATCAGATCGGGGAACAGAGTTTATTAACTCTATTATAACTAATTTTTGTACTATACTTGGTATTGCTCATGAGACTTCTGCAGCTAGGACTCCACAGTAGAATGAAATTGTTGAGAGAAGGAACCGGACCCTGAAGGAAGCCGCCCGGACCATGTTGGCTGAGTCAGGACTGCCCAAGAAGTACTGGGCTGAAGCAATCAATACTGCTTGCTACACTCAGAACTGATCTATGCTGAACAAACAACATGCTCAGACACCTTATGAAACATGGAATCAAAGGAAGCCTCGCATCTCCTATTCCCATATCTTTTGGTGTAAGTGTTTCATCCTGAACAATGGGAAACACCAGCTTAAAGCCTTTGATAGCAAGTCTGATGAGGGGGTTTTCTTAGGATACTCCTTAGTCAGCAAAGCTTTCAGGGTGTATAACTGTCGGACTCTTTGTGTGGAGGAAACACCTTATGTTGTGTTTGATGAGACTGCATCACTGCATAGAAAACAGGTTCCGAGTCCTGGCACTAAGGGGGTTACTAAGAGGGTGACAAGACTGAGCCTCAAGCAGAATCCTGAGTTCAAGGTCAAATTCGTGAATGCTCCCTAGGGATATGATGATGATGACGATCAGGATGGACCTCAGGCTAACCCTCAGCAAGCCCCAGCCTCGGAGAAAGTTATGTCTCAGATGGAGGCACAGACTCAACCTGAGGTAAGGACTATCAATGATGATGCTTCTGCACCTGAGACTGTTACTGAGTCCAACTCTATAGGGGGAAACAATGTCCCTGACATTGGACAACCCTCAAGAAATGATTCAGTATCCACTATTCTTGCTCGTTCTTCTTCTTTTCCTGTTATTGTTGAGACTAATATTTCAGGATCAGGTGAGGGAACGTCAGTAGCTCCCGGTGCAACGGTCAGTAGGAGGCGATGGCTAGATGATCACTCATTGGCAGATATCATTGGTGATATCAATGAGGGGGTCAGGACAAAGTTGTTCCATGGGGAGAGTGCTATGTTCTGTTGTTTCCTGTCTGATCAGGAACCTAAGAACTTAGAAGAAGCTCTTGCTGACCCCAATTGGATCATAGCCATGCAGGATGAGCTCAATCAGTTTGAGCGGAATCCGGTTTGGGAGTTAGTTGAGAGACCTAGGCGTCAACATGTCATTGGCACTAAGTTGGTCTTCAAGAACAAAAGGGATGAGAAGAATGTTGTTGTCAGGAACAAGGTCAGACTGGTAGCTAAGGGTTACTCTCAGGCCGAAGGGATCGACTATTATGAGACATTTTCTCCAGTCGCAAGGTTAGAGGCAATCATGTTGTTTCTGGCATATGCAACATTCAAGAAGTTCAAGGTGTATCAGATGGACGTGAAGAATGCTTTCCTGAATGGAGTGCTGAACGAGGAGGTTTATGTTGAGCAACCTCCTGGGTTCAAAGTTGGTGATAAGGTGTATCACCTGAAGAAAGCTCTTTATGGCCTGAAGCAAGCTCTGAGAGCTTGGTATGATACACTCTCCCAGTTCCTGATAGACCACGGGTTCGTGAAAGGAACAGTGGACAGGACCCTCTTCAGGATATCCGAAGGGGAGGACATTCTCTTGGTCCAAATTTATGTGGATGACATTATTTTTGGATCACCTAACCTGAAGCTTTGTGAGAAATTCTCCAAGCTATTGATGGGGAAGTTTGAGATGTCAATGATGGGAGAAATGAACTTCTTTCTAGGTCTTCAGGTCAGGCAAACTGACTCCGAAATCTTCATCAATCAGTCCAAGTATGCGAGGGATTTGATTCTAAAGTTTGGAGTTCAGTCCAGCAAAGTCTCACGCATTCCAATGAACACAAATGGGAAGCTGGATCCTGACAAGGAGGGGACCTCAGTGAATCAGACTGAATATAGGGCACCGATTGGATCTTTATTATACCTGACTGCAAGTCGTCCTGACATCACCTATGCAGTTGGAGTTTGTTCAAGATATTAATCTGATCCGAAGAAGAGTTATCTAGAGAGTGCCAAAAAGATACTGAAATACCTGAAAGGTACAGTCAATTTAGGACTTTAGTATCCCTCTTATGACAACCTAGAACTGACAGGATATTCTGATGCTGATTACGGAGGCTGTAGAATTGATAGGAAATCAACTACAGGCACATGTCAGTTTCAAGGGAACAAACGGATCTCTTGGTTTTCCAAGAAACAAACAAGTGTTGCAACGTCTACTACTGAGGCTGAGTATATGACGGCAGTTGTTGTTGTTCCCAAATCCTTTGGTTGAAGCAACAACTAAGAGACTACCAAGTTGAGGCCACTAATGTCCCAATTTATTGTGACAATAATAGTGCCATTGCCATATCACAAAACCCAGTCTTACACACAAGGTGTAAGCATGTAGACATAAGGCATCACTTTATAAGAGATCATGTTGAGAAGCAGGATATAAGGATGGAAAGGATCCCTACTGACAAGCAGAGAGCTGACATCCTGACTAAGGCTTTGCCTGAAACCAGGTTCGTTGAGTTGTCAGTAGAGTTAGGACTTCTTGACCCAGGCTTAGAAGATTCAGTATGAATCTCAGTTCAGTATGCATAAGGTCAAGGGAATGACTAACTAATGATCAGGATGAAAGGTCAGTAGAGAGAGGGTGAATGGCTGAAGGAGAAACAGACATTGAAAAGGGATGATCAGTTTAGACTGACTAAGGTTTAGGAAACAGAATTCAGGGCTTGTCACCGTGATAGGTCATATGTGGTATCAATCAGATGATAAAATCTGACTGACTGGTATGTTTCCTGATTTATTTTAGTCATCATATCTTGCTTGCATCATCTTTGTTACTGTCTGCCGAGTTATCAAATCAAATCTTTTTGTCGTACAATCTCTGTTATTATTTGAATTTAATGCAATTATTTTAGTCATCATTTATTATTTGGTTATAATTGAATGAAATTATTTGAATTTAATACAGACATCCCCTGACTCGTATTTAATGCAAAGGAGGTGGGAACGGTTTCCGATAACCTTTGAAATTTGAAACTGCTCAATCCACGTGCATGCATTTTTAGGAATTAATCTCAACCGTTGAATACATAAGGCCTTTTATTCTGAACAGTCCAATTTACCAAATTTTTAGTATAAATAGGTGTCAATCTCATTCTGTGCAAACTTTCCACATTCTGAGTTCTTGCACCCTATACTTTTTCTCTCCCTACACTAACCTTTCAGATATCAATAGCGACTTCCAAAACCACCATGTTTCTTGCAAATTTGGAAGCTCTCAAAGGCCAGATCAACTACGAGCCGATGGAAGATTTCTCCTCAGGGCACGCTGATATTATGCCTATTCGTGACTGGGTAACGAGGGTAGGTATCTTTGACTGGGTCACCATGGAGAAACTGTGTCCAATGCTGGTTGCTGCATTCCTGATCAGAATGAGGGAAAATGAAGATGGTGAGTTGGTATCTTCCATCCCCACTCAACACTCTGCTAAAGTGGATGGAAATACTGGAGTAAAGAGAACCTGGATCAAGATTAATTTCAGGAACTTGATCAGGGATACCTTCAAACTGCCTTATTTTGAAGGTAAGAAGTTGGCCCCACCTCACACCTTCGGAGTCGGGAAAGAGCAGGAGATCTTGAACTTCTTTTCTGATGTGAAACCCACAATCAAGGCCAGATTAAACAAATCAGTGTTGAACCCTGTGGCAAAACACTTGCTGGATTTGGTTTGTCAGCCCATCATGGGGACTGTTGGAGAAAAGGAGCAAGTGTCCAGGTCAAAGTTGTATCTGATGAAAGCTGTAGTGGAGGATAAGCTATTTGACTGGGAAGAGTTCTTCATTCAGCAATTGGTAGTGGAAAGCAACAAGGTTCTAGAGGCTGAGGATGGCACTTGCTCATTCAAGAAGCATGTGCACTATGGCACACAGATTTCTCTAATGCTCCAAACATTTGCACTTGGAGACATTGACAGGGAGAATTGCATAGATCCTCCTAGCAAACTGACTCTCTTCAAGTCAGTAGGCAAAGCAGTGGGTGTGAAGAAGACTGCTGGGAAGAAAAAGCCTTCAGAGAAGAAGGAAACTGAGAAGAAGGCCACTACAACAACCATCAAGTCCATTATAGTGAAGCTGAAAAACACTTCTGAGGCTAAGTCAGTATCACCGTCTAAGGACAGACTGACGAGGAAGCCCACTAAAGATGAAGTGTTAGAGGATGAGGTTGTGATGGAGGATCCAAAGGAGAAGCAGCAATATGACCAGGGTACTGAGCAGGAGAAGGAGACTGAGTAGGAGAAGGAGCAGGAGGTTGCTCAGGAGGCAGATTAGGAGCCTGCTCAAGAAAGTGGTCAGGAAATTGCTCAGGAGTCAGAGCCTGCTGTCTTAGCTCAGGAACTAGTGGTTGCTGCACCAACTCAGGAACCAAAATTTGTACTGAAAGATGACAAGGCTGATGAGAAAATTCAATTTGCTCTGATCGCGGTTCCAGAGTTGGTGGCTGGGTTGGAAGTGACTCCGGAAAGATCAGAGTTGGAGAAGGAGAATGTCGGAGAAGTGGAGACGGAGAGAGATGGAGAAGTTCAGGGGAAACCCGCCGAGGGGGATCCCATGGAAAAGGAAGCTGATGCTCAGGGGGAACCCGACAAGTGGGAAATTATGGAGGTCGAGACGACTCAGATGGAGTCAGAGCATCAGCCTGAACCTTCTCTTGCTGAGGAGGCACCGATGACTGTTGAAAAGCCATGGAGATTCCCAGCTCCAGTTGAAGGCAGCTTGACTCCATTTGAAGTGCTGACTCGGAATCAGGCTCGTAAGATTGTCTCCAAGCATCTCTCATATCTGACGGAGGCTCTACAAGAGGAGGCAGTTCAGCTCCGCACTTATGCTATGACCCGGAGAGCCACTTATCCTGAGATTGCCACCTTGGTTGAGAAGAAAGGATGGGAATGCTTGCTGATGAAGAGGCCGCCATTTTCGATGCATTTCAGGTCAAATCAATCACTCCTCTCTTAAGGGTTGACGATTTTGTTAAAACTGTTAGACAAATCTACCCTAAACCTGTTGTTGCTGAGCCGGAGTTAGCTGAAGGTGTTGGTATGGAACTGGTGAAAGTTCCGAAGGTTCAGGAGAAGGAGGAGGAGAAGGAGAAGGAAGTCGTGGTGATTGCTGATTCTGATTAGCAAGGTGGCACTGAAGGGGTCAGTGCACCGGCCGATGAAGCACTCCCCTGGCCCGGGACTGCTGAGGCTTCAGGAGAGGGTCCATCTGGTCTGGTCCGTGTCAAATCTGGTTGGATCACAAATCATGCCCTTTATGTATAAAATTCTTCCCATGCACTTGCCAATCTTCACAGGTGAGTGATCGTGGTTGAAGGAAAGACAAGGAGGTTCAGTGATTATGCTGAACTAATCAGCAACAGGTTGAAATTGCTGAATCATGACCAGGTTCGCATGGATGCAGAGTTGGCTGAGGGATTGTCTAGCATGGCACTGAAATCACAGCTATTGCAGAGCAAGCATCGCAGTTAATTGAAGCCTGCAAGAAAATGACAGCTGATGCCTTATCTGAGCAGGATGCAAAATTCCGCACTTTGCTAGATCAGAAGATGGAGGAGAAGGTAAATCAAGTGATTGCCAACAAATTTACTCAGACGAAGGGAGAGATCAAGGCAGAGTTGAAAGCTGAACTGACTGTCGAGACTCAGACGGCTGTCAATAAGATCAGTGCCACAATGAAAACAGACATCACCAAAGTAGTTTCCACTGAGGCCAAGGATCAACTGAAAATCTATGGCAGTGAAGTCAATTTGCTGACTGGGTGCATGGGAGACATTGAAGAAACTCAGCACGACATGTCTCACGGATTCGAACTCCTTGCCCAAGCCCTTGAGGAGGTCATCAATAAAGTGAATGCTGATGATGCCAAAAAGGGGGAAGGTATAGCGAAGAAGAAGAAGTTGATTCAGAGTGTGCTAAAAAATAAGCCTGCACCATCAGTTCATGGTCCAAGTAGAGATGAGAGGAAGCCGACGAGGTTCGTAGCAGCGGCTGAGGTGAGTCAGAGTCAGTCTAAACCCGCTCATAGGAAGTTGAAGCAGATTTTAGCGGATCCATTGGCTTCTATTTGGAAAGAATCAGAGGAAGCTCAGTTTTCTGGTTCGACTCAGAAGAGGGTTTCTGAATTGACCGAGAAGAAGAGGATGACAAAGTTAGAAGAAATTACGCGCCTCGGTCAGATTCAGAGGCTAAAGGAGTCCCATGAGTACTTGACCGCTCAGTTGGAAAAGTACAAGTCTGCTGAAGCTCCGAAGAAGAAGACTCAACGGAAGCTGAAGGCTGCTCAGGGTTAGGGACCCCCATCATCCATGCCAGTGGAGAAGATTATTTCGGTGGAGATGATGGAATACTGGATTCCAGTCAGGAATAGGTGGAGTTACCTTTTCCATGTAGTGGAGGTCTGGAGTGACCTGAATGAAGATGTGGCTGACATCTTCCACTACTAGATGACGGAGGAGTATCCAAATCTCTGGATCGACATTATCAGACATGCTGACGCACGAGGCGTAGAGATTACTTCTCCTGACATGATCAGGTATTCCCCTCCCCTCATTGGTAAGACAAATCAGCTAGACAAGGCTGCCATTCAGGATGAAGTAGTCAGAGTCGCTTAGGCTTCAAATGTCCTATCTGATCCAGTCAAGTTGGATCTTTGTCTAAGGAGAGTGCTCGACATGTACTGCATTCCGGCCAGCCGTTGGGAAGAAGACGAAGAGTGAGTAGATTAGGAGAATAGTTGGTCAGGAACATGTTTGTAATAGCTTCAGGACCTTGTACCTTATTGAAAATTAATGAAGTTATTTATTGTTCCTGAGTACAACTTCTTGTTGACTCTTGATTTATCTTTCAACACTCTTATCAAGAACTGTACTAATCTATTCCTTGTTTCCATCTTATAGACTAAGTGCCTAGTTTGTCAGGAGATACTGAGTTGTTTCACTGACTAAGTCAATTGATTGTATAGATGGTTAGGAATTTGTTTAAGGGTTTTGGCATCATCAAAAAGGGGGAAATTGTTGGGACAATCTGAGTATTTTGATTAAATCCCAAAATCCCTGATGATTTGCCTAAGTACAATTAGTCAGGATTGTCTAGATCAGGATAGTCAGGTTAGGGATTTAGTTCAGGGGGATCGTGTTGAAGTCTGAAGAATATTGGAGTCGACGCAATTGACTGAAGTCTGAAGTACAACTCACCCTGAAGAAGGTCATAGTCAGTCTACTGAAGATTGCCTGAACTGAAGCTGAAGACCAAAGACTTGAAGATCCATCCTAAAGACAATCCGGAGTTTCCACTGACTGATGATTCTACTGAGTAAACTAAGCATGCTCAGGACAAAACTTAGTAAGTGAAGGGCAATGTTATGTAACCTATCAGGCTGAGCTTAATGCTCATAAGTCCTTACTTAGGCCTTGAGTCAGTTTATCTGACTCATGTAAGACCAAAGCAAAAAGGTTACACTTGCCGGGCTGAATGACCTATCAGGTTGAGCTTAATGCTCATAAAACCTGACTTAGGCCTCGAGTCAGTTTATCTGACTCATGTAAGTCCAAAGCAAAAAGGTTATTCAAGCTATGAGACAGTTGACATTTATGTTAACACCTAAGAGACAGAGAGAATGTCAGTAAAACTCCATTAAAGACAGACATTCAGCCTGAGTAAATGAGAAAAAACTCGGAGTATTGAATGTACGAGGAAGGGCAAGTGTTTGACAATCAACTAGCCGTTTGTACGGACAGCCAATCGCCTTTCGACACGCATGTACGGAGTCTGCGCAGCAATTAATGCGGCATTCAATGCGTCTCAGAGCTGCAGGCGGCGGGACAATATTTTCCAGATTAAGCATGGGAAAAAGGTCAATAGTACATCTAGCCTGCAACCACCCTAAAATAGGAAAGATTTGGGAAGATCTCCTCCAACGGATCTATTTCAAATCTTACCTATAAATACAGAGAGCCTTGCACCCATTCATGGTTAACGGGAAATTTCCAAGAGAAAGCTCTCAAGAATCCAAGCACTCAAAGCATACTTTGAACAACACTCTGCAATTAAATTTCCCTAGTGGTGTAGTAGGATTCACTCTGTATTTTGCTTAGCTTGATAGCTCTAATCTTTAGCATTGCTTTGTATTGCTAGGGCTATCCTTAGTTGGAACCAAGAATACCAAACCACTCAGGTTGTGAGATTGGTTGGTTAGAAGGACTGGGACTTGTAAAACGCCCAGGGGTCAGTTCCTAAGAGAGGAAGTTGGCTACTCAAGTCCTTTGGCACGTAAAAATCAATTACCTATCCTCAGTGGTAGAGGGTAGCTTCCTGTTAAATCAGGTCATGGACGTAGGAGTTGGTTATCTCTGAACCACGTTAAAAAGTTCCATGTGTGCTGATTTATATTCTTGCTCAGGATCATAATTGTCATCATATTAAACTGAGCATCCCTATATTGTTTTGATCCTCAGGCTGAATCAATCATCCTGACCTTTAAAATTGTGCACCAGCCTTAACCACAATTTACTAAGCAAAGTCAGAGAAAATATTTTCAGAAACTAAAACGAGTAGAAACTAAGGGCTCACATTCCGCACGTACTCTAGCTTACTGAGATAGTAGTCCAACTGACTTGCTTCCAAGCAGTCAGTAGGTTTGTTATCTCTACTGAGCTTTTGATCACAAAACTCATACTCAACGTATCTGACTCCTTACTGACTTGTCCCTGCTGCCCCCGCGGTTTCTCAGCTTAAGTGAGTATTATCAGGATCTTCCTAACTGAGTGTGTAAGAGCATTTTTCTGAGTTTCGGAAAAAATCTGACATCAGTGTATTCCCCCCCATACACTGATTTAACTCGTTTCGGGACCAACACGTCTTTTCAATTTTAGTCCCACAATTTATTGGATTGTCCAATTTTTGGTTCTATATTTGCCAAAAAATAATGATATTTTGGTCATGCATTGCTCACATACTGGCAAAACTTGGATGTTTTTGTCTACAATGCTAACATGAACGCTAAATATGAAAGTGAATTTATTTTTTTATTTTTTTATTTCTAATTTTATTACACCATGGATAACTGAAGAATGAGATAAAAAAAATAAAACTAAATAAAATTAAAATAAAATAAAACTAAATAACATTAAAATTAAACTAAACTGACACAAAAACTAAAACAAGATTGAATTAGGTTTCTTCCTCAATTAAATTGTCGAAAATAAATCATTCCAATTTTATTCCATAAACAACATCTTAAGTTATCCAATTCTTCACATCCTCAACAACACGAAAATTATAATATAATGTAATTTCTCTGCAACTCTAATCATCATTTTCTGTACACATAACAATTTAAATGCACATGAATAATAAATCTAAGAAAAAAATGCCAAAGTAAACAACAATATATAGTAGAAATAAAGGAAGGACGAATAAAAATGAAGAGAAGCTGAATAAAAAAATATTAAGAAAGAGGCATTAGTTGTCAAAAAAGGTAGATGATTGAAAAGAGAAACTTGGCGGTAAAATTTATAAAATTACAAATAAAAATTAATATTGAGAGTTGTGAGAGTAATCAAATAAAAAATATATTGGTGAATTTATATCTGATTTTGAGACGAGATTATAATAGTCTTATTAATAATGACATCAAAATTGAACAATTTAACTTTTCATTCAGAATGAGATTAAAATTAAATAATTGAATAAATTGTGAAACCAAAATTAAAAAGTTCGGTTTTGTATTTAAAATTATACTATAATTTAATAAATTATAAGATTAAGATTTAAAAATTAAATTTTGGTAAGACAAAATAGATACAATAGAATTTATGAGATCAAAAAAGAAATTCTCTATACAAATGCCTGCAAAAATATGTCGGCCACTTCCGACAACAAAATTTACGACACAAATTTGACTGGCACTTATTTTTGGTGGAATATATATATATATGTATGGGTCATGATTTTTATGAAAATAGTTCAGATAAATTTTTTATAAATTAATTTTAAATTATTAAATATTTAATTAGGTGTATCATATATTTTATTTGGTGTATTAAAAGTTGAGATTAATATAGATTTTAATTGATCTCAACTTTTAATACACCTGATGCATATATTGATATATTTAAATAAATATTTAATATTTTAAAACCATTTCATAATAAAATTATCATCAATTATATTCAAATAATACATACTCTATGTATATGTATAGTGATGTTAAATAGGCACCTGCAAATGATAAATACTGCCAAATATCACATTATTAGTCCTGGAAAAATCTTGGAACAACGCATGCGAGCGAGGGTACATTAGTCAATTCAAAAGGAAACTATTTAAATTCCAAGTTAAGTATTAATTGAAGTCATAATTAGTCGTCCCTAATTACTATATTTATTATTTATATATCTGTTCATCATTTGCAGAGCAGATAAAATACACAGCTCCGTCTTTCAAGGAGAAAAGAGTAAAAATAATTTCCTCCTCCGCCACCGCCACCATGAGAACGAGCAACCACCTAATAGGCTTCCTCAACTTCCTGACTTTCCTGCTGTCAATCCCCATCCTCGGCGGCGGGATATGGCTGAGCAGCCGCGCCAACAACACCGACTGCCTGAAGTTCCTCCAGTGGCCCATAATCATCATCGGCGTGTCCATCATGGTCGTCTCACTCGCGGGGTTCGCCGGCGCGTGTTACCGCAACATCTTCCTGATGTACCTCTACCTGTGGGCCATGTTCATAATCATCGCTTCCCTCATCGCCTTCGTGATTTTCGCCTACGCCGTCACCGACAAGGGCTCCGGCCGCCCCGTCATGAACCGGGTCTACCTCGACTACTCGCTTCAGGACTATTCGGGTTGGCTCGCGGATCGGGTCGCCAGCGACAGCTATTGGGCCAAAATCAGCTCCTGCATTAGGGATTCTCACGCCTGTAAAAAGATTCGACGGAGTATCCAGGGCACCCCTGAATCTGCTGAGATGTTTTACATCAGAAAACTCACCCCTATTGAGGTAATTTACTCTCTCTCTCTCTCTCTCTCTATTGCTGATCTAATTCAACACAAATTGGATTATTAATTGTTTGATTACACTACTAACTAATCTTTTATCTGTGAATTACTGGGATTGGATTTAGAAACAGGGGTTTAGATCAATAAAACAATTATACTCTGACTGATAGAAAACACTCTAATTCTGTAAAAAGCTTAAAAATAATGGGGGTACACCTGGGCATGTAGAATGTATTATTAAAATTTGACTATAAATAAGTAGTCATTTTCTTGTTTTCAATCTTTTTCATGAGAATGAGACATAAGACCCACTTTTTTCGTCGTTTAATTACGGATATACAGGAAAAACATGAGTTATCTATGCCACATATTTCACTTTTGCCGGACTTTCAAATTGTTGCACAAAATACATTTTCTTCAAATTTAAACAATTTGGAAGTTGGGTAAATTCCAACAAAAGTCGAATATCATTTTTCTTATTATTCTTAGTTCAAGCAAAAATAATTATTCCTTGCAGACACACAAGAATCCATTCCCACAGGTTACTGTTGGAGTTTTTTTGTGTTATCCGTAGATATTTTAGCTTTCCCCCCCTCTGCCTATATCCATTACTTTCTGGCAATATTCTCTCGTTGTCGAACCCGTCCCCGACCTGTCCCATTGTCATCACTATTTCCGGTCGATGATCATCAGTAAAATTGTGGGATGTAGTGAACGCATTGTTTCTACAACTTTATTCTCACTCCAATTTTTCTCTTTTCCTTATTACACAGTGTGGTCTCTTTGAGGATCAGTATAAACACAAGATTACAAAATTTCCTCTCTCCTTCATATGTCTTTTACAGATCTCAAAAGCTGAATTGTCATTGTCTATACTTTAAGATATTTATTGATCATTTCTTTTTCTAAGGGAAATTTCCATTAAAAAAAGGTATTTTTCTAAAGCATTGATGAGTAGTATAGGCAATGACTTGCTCCATACTACTTCACATGGTCCGCCCATCCTTGGAAGAAATATGGTAACTTAATAATAATATTATTATGAAAAGGACTCTTACCTACTAAGGTTTTACTAAATTTCCGGATTGATTAGCGTAATGTAATTAGTGTTACTTTATCTTTGATGTATAAATGGCAAAATAGAGTTCAATTTTATGAAAGTTGGTTGGATAAAGATAGCTTTGATGATGAAATTGATTGAGTAGCAGTTCCATGAGATTGCTTATATCATTGTCTCACTTTCTTGAGTTTGAAAAGATTCAAAGTTGATTTGGTGAGGAAAGGAATCGAAATAAAATATGACCACATTCTCCCTTTTTTCTTTTTGCCCTTCAATTTCTTTATGGAATCTATTCCCATGGCTTGATATCACCATTAAATGATAGCTTATCAAATACTTACCCATCTTACAATATACTGCCTCTGCTTTGCAACAAGTGTCTTTTTAGAATCTTATTTTTGTTCACATTTATTTGCCCTTTTAACTAATTTTCTCTCTGTTCTTCCCAATTTACCCCTGCTTCAAAAATATCTTAGCATCTTGTATTCTTAGACTCAATACTTTTAATTATTTAATTCTCTCTTCATTAATTGATAGATGGTAAAAATATCTGATTATATTTTTCTTAATTTATTGTCAATAAAATTTCCTAAAGGACACTTATTGTGAAACAGAGGAGGCATTATTTCTTAATTATTCCTGAATTTATAGTTTTCTGTATCTTAAAACTAGACAGCTCTCAGCTGACAATACCCTTAATGTAGTCCGGATGTTGCAAGCCCCCGACATCATGTGGCTATACGTACATGAACGAGACGTATTGGGTCCCTGGAGCTGGGCTTGTGGGGAGTGATCCCGATTGTGGAAAATGGAGTGTTGATCAGGACCAGCTATGCTATGGCTGTGACTCTTGTAAGGCAGGTGTATTAGCTAGCTTGAAGAAGAGCTGGAGGAAAGTGTCGGTTATCAATATCGTTATGCTGATCATACTCGTGATAGTGTATGTGGTCGCCTGTGCAGCTTTTAGGCACAACAAACGGATCGACAACGACGAACCATACGGGGAGACCCGAATGGAGAAGTCACAGCCCAGCAGGATACACTTTTAAGAGCTTTTAAGTAGAGAACTGAAAAGGTCATTATATCAAGACTTTAAAGAACAGCGTGGGATTTCGGTTTTCCTTTTGTTGTCTAAAATTGTTGGTTCTTGATTTCTCTTATAAAGAAAACTAGAAAATGATATTCCCTGTAATATTTTTTTTTTTTTTGTGCACTTTTTAAATGGCTTGCTGCCTATTTTGGGATATAAATTTTTGTGAAGTTTTTGGAGAGTAAGCACATGAAGAGAGCGAGAGAGGGAGAGGGAGAGGGAGAGGGAGAGAGAGAGAGAGAGAGAGTTGTTTTTCTAGTCCAAGAAAGGTGGCATGTTAACATGTTGAAATTGAAATTATTACAATTGCATGTGCTTAATGAATCATCGGACATGGATCGAGGAATATGGGACGTGGGGTTAGATCTAGGGGTTTCTCTGAAGCAACTCTATGAGATGTTTTCATCCTAGGTAACACGTGATGATGCATTTATTTTATTATTATTACTACCAATTTTGACTCTAATAAGGTAGAGGAGGACCTATACATAGTAAACCTTGTACTTCGGACTTCAAATTGATTTCAAATGGAGACATATTATTTCGTATTTATTTAGAGCAACTCTATTTAAATACCCCACTCCTCGTACAGTGCAATATCAGCTGCTGATTGTATAATACTTCTATTCTCCAATCATTTTAAGGTACAATTATCATTATTTCAGGGTCTATTAACAATTTACATCAAATAATTTATTTTTTATAAATAATTCATTATTTATTAATTCAAAATTTATTACATTTCTTTATTTTTAAAATTATGTTCCTTCCGTCCCAAAAGACATTGCATACTTTCTATTTTGGTTTGTCCCATAAAAAGTTTGCATATCTAAAAGTGGAAACTATTTATTAAACTCCACTCTCACAATACAAATATAATATTCATAAAAATGTAATTTTTATACATTTTTCTTAAACTGCGTGCCCAAAAGACACCGCAGTGTCTTCTGGGACGGAGGGAGTAATAAATTAAAATTTAATCTAATAAATATTTATGTATTTATATTAAATCAAATTAATTAATTATGTTAAAAAATAATACATTTATTTCTTAATTTAAAACATTGATTTTATTTGCAACATCATGACAAATAAAATTTAAAATGTTATTGAGAAATGAAAAACGAGTATAATGTTAAAATAAATCACAATAATGCATGAAACAAAAATAGAAAATTAAATCATACATTTCTGTTAGTTTTGGTAACACGCTCAAATGTGCTCAATCAAGTTTAATTGAAGTTGGTGATAATTCAGTTCGCCTGTTGTCGTACTCAGTAAATCTTTCGACATGACCTTGAAATATTTTTGGAATTGTATTAATGTTGATGTTAGGTTCCTCCGAGCAGTTGAATGTTGTAGCTCCTTCATCCTCATTTATTATGTTATGTAAAATAATGCATGTATATGTTCAATCAAAATATGCCCACACGCAAGTGTACGTGATCGCTATATCGTCATGGCAAGTTGACCAAGTTTAATATTTATCGAACACAGGGAGATGGGGTCTTGTAAGGAAAATTGTTGTTTCAATTGGAAAGCAAACAAAGTAATAAAGGGAAAAGGTATCTAATGTCTACTAATGCGTCGAAGAAGTAAACTACCTATCACCTTGTGTTGCAAAGTGAGCAAATGTGAGAGATATGTGCTAGTGTACTATCCTATGTTTCACATGGTGATGTATCCCTTAATCATGCAATGAGGTATTGTACAATCAATTGGCAAGCAACTCTAACATGCAAAAGGTCTCCCTAAATACACATTAAAGCCTCTAATTGTCCTTCCAATTCACTAAGGATAATTCTCACTATCTTAGAAATTTTATCAAACACTTAGCATGCATTGGCCTTAATACAAGAAGATTTAGGAAAATAGCTCTACTCTCGTATGAGACTAACTCCCTAATGGCCCTTATGATCAATTACACATGCAAAGCATTCATACAATCCAACATTATAGAGAATTGATCATACAACATCTCAAAAGATCAACATATTCACCACATTACTCCATAGGAATCATACACCAACACATAAAGGACTTAGCCCATGGCTAATTTGGTAAACAAAAGAACAATTAAGCTAGAAACAATCATCATCATACAAGAAATGTAAAGAAATGTAGAGAGATTACCTATTACAATGAAAATTGGAAAGATACAAATTGCCTCAAAAATGCTATCTAACAATCCGGCAAAGGAAAATGAAATTCAATCGGTAGAAACGTAGCTCTAGTCGAGACGAGAATGCAGGAATAAACGGATCGACGATCAAAGCGGGATATCAAAAGTTATCGACGAAATCGTAAGAATAAATCTTAAGAACCCAACTAGTAACTACCTCTCTCTCTCTAATCTAATCTAAGAAGTTGAATTATGACTTGATTCTAAACTAGATTGCCTTGAGAATCTGATCCTTGGAGTATTTAGAGTGCCCACAATGCTTAGTCCAAAATTTACTTCATTAAACGCGTGAAAAGACGAAACAGCCCTCGAAATTGGGCATGTCCGGGCCTTAGCATGAATGCTCCATGGTGGCCGAACGAACCGGACTCGTGTGAGCTCCTCCTTGCGTTCGTTCGGTCCTTCATCACACGAACCAGAGACCTGTCGCACGAATCCGGCCTTGTGGTCGCACGAGCCCGGCTTCGACTCGTTAGATCGATCCTCGACTTCCTCGTTTTCTTTATATTTTGAGTTCTAGAGCTCCGATTGACTAGATTCTTTTTCCGTTGCGATCCTCTCTTCGAACGCTTCGACATGGTATATCATTTTCCCCAATTGGATCAACTCACAATTTCTGGACTTTTACGAACTTGCTCGTCTCTTGCCGATTTTGCTCGTTTTCACTACAAAACACAACTTTCTAGCCAAAAGAGTTAAATGCACAAAATATCGCATTTTAGGGTCAAATATGAACATAAGCACATCAAAACCATATAGAAATGGATGCAAAAACATGCAATTATGACCCTAATCATACCCCCAAACTAGATTGTTTCTCGGCCTCGAGCAACGAAGCAATAAGATAGGGGAATAATTGTATGTATGAAGCATCAAGCACAAGATCAATGCCATAGAATCATCACTCAATATCTAGCAAATCTAAGATACAATATCATCCACTCAACTATCAAAATCAAATCAATTAGCACAATATCAAATCAATGAGTCATGATCCTCACAAGATAGGTGTTTCACTCAACCCTCAAGTGTTTAGGCTCTCTCATGCATCACACCACATACACATACTACCATAAGCTTGGCTCAAGTCTACATTCTCTACCACTTGGAATGACAAATCAATCACACATCAATGAGGACTTTTGAAGGTTGTAGTGTTGGCTCTTTGGTAGGGAAGGAACATATGGATAAAAATGACTAAGTATGATTAGTAAAGCATAAAAGGAATCAAAGTAGAGATCATTCACCTCTTCATGCAAATAGCAGTCTCTTCATGCTCTTTCAAAATCAAACTTCAAAGAATTATTCCTCCCTTTTTGCAAAATTGTTAACATACTCACAACAGTAGAGTCAAACTTGACCATAATTTCTTAAAAAGTAAACCTTTTTTAATTTCTTGCAAGCACTTGCCTTTGAACCTTCTTTTCATAACAATCCATGCATAGAATTTCTTTCCACATTGGCCACCAATTTCTTCATCATATTACCAATCTTCCTTCCTTCTTTTCACACTACTAATCATAAGGACAAGTGAGTTCCAAAAAGGAAGGAAAATGACTTAAGTGTGGTTAGCCAAATGAAAGGATTATAGGCACAAAATGGTGAGCAAATGATATCAATATCAATGGTAGGCTCATAGGGCAAAGTGGCTCAATATAGATCAAAGAAAATGCCTCATATCATTTCATGTGAAATCAATATCTAATGTAGCCTCAAATAAGACTAAAACCAAGTTCTAGAGTATAATGCACATGTGTGGAACTCACATAAAAAAAATGTCATCCGTTCAAGATTGAAATGGGCATAAATGGCTCAAATCTCATGGGTAATGGGTGATCAAGACTCAAATCATATCAATATGCTCATATCAATGAAATTTCAAGAATCATGAAATCAAAATATCAAAGATAAGACAAGAATCAAGCAATCCACTACACTAATCATGACTTTCAACTCATCCATACAACAATATGCATATCTCATGCATTCACTACTCAAAGAAAACAACAATATGGCAAAAAATAACAAGCAAAACAAGGCCTCACAAAAGTATAAGGTCTAAAACATCATAGAAGCACAAAAAATCTACCTAAGCATAGCATTGCGAAGAGAATGACGAAATGATCACACCCCCCAAACTTTTTTTGGATCAAGGGTCTAAAAAAGTTTGGCAAAGAAGTGGAGACAAGATCAAGCAATGCACAAGAATAAAGCTCAAACTCATAAGCATCATAAACCATAAGATCAAAGTCATCATAATCCATTACAAAGCAAATACCAAGAGAACACCCCTAAACTTGTCTAAGCCAAGTATTTCACAAAGAGAAAGGAAACAATATCTCACCCTTGGAGCAATGATATTTTGAAAGCACCCCCTTGGACAATATGCACCTACACAAACAAAAACAACAATCAACTACACTATCAACAATAAAAGCTTACAAAATAAACCACAAGGATGGGTTGCCTCCCATCTAGCGCTTGGATTTAACGTCCCCTAGCCGGACGACTCTTAAGCTCAAATCATGGTGGCTCAACATCACATAGCCTCAAATAATTTGTCACTTCTTTTGGCATGGAATTATGGTAAAGCTTCAAACTGTGCCCATTAGCATAGAAGAGTTCCCCTTTGTCATTCATCAATTCGTACCATCCACTTGCAAAGGAATTTGATATTGTAAAGGGCCCACTCCATTTTGACTTTAATTTTCCGGGGAACAACTTTAATCTTGAATTGAACCAAAGTACTTGATTGAGCACTTTAAAGGACTTCTCTTTTATATTGGCATCATGCCATCTCTTGGTCTTTTCCTTGAAAATCTTAGCATTTTCGTACGCTTCATCTCTAAATTCATCCAACTCAAGCAATTGAGTAAGCCTCTTCTCCCCACACAACTTTTCATCAAAATTCAACTTCTTAATGGCCCAATAAGCTTTGTGCTCAAGCTCAACAGGCAAATGACAAGGCTTACCATATACAAGTTGGTAAGGGGAAAGGTTCAATGGTGTTTTAAAGGCCGTACGGTATGCCCATAACGCATCATCCAACTTGAGTGCCCAATCCTTCCTATTAGAGCTCACG
>JAPKLY010001294.1:36499-47605 GCA_026898435.1 Prunella vulgaris
TTAAGATCATCCACAGTCCAACCTATAGCCGATTTATGTTTCCTAAGTATAACAAGCAATTTTTCAAGTTCATCATCATTAAGAGAAGAAGATACAATTACCAGATTCCTTTCATCTTTATCGAGATATGCATACTTGAGGTGGTCGGGCAATGGCTTTAATGCAATCCTCGCCTCCTCTTCCTTTTCATTGCTTGCTTCTTCTACTTCCCTTGTGACACTTTCCTCCTCTTTGATTTCCAAGAGCATCTCTTTTACTTGAGTATTCATGGATCCTTCATCTTTATCACCTACATCATCAACATCAAAACAATAACTTTCTTTAGCTTCATTATAGATAGGAATCTCATAATTAGAAGTAAAGAAAGGAATTTCAGCATTTTCAAAAGCTTCTTGAATACAAAGCTCAACAACATCAATTGAGTTACAAGAAGAATTCTCCCTTGGATGCTTCATAGCATCTTGGATAGAAAAGTGAAGTTCATCCCCACCAAGCTTCAAAGTTAACTCTCCATTATAAACATCAATGACCGCTCGGGCGGTAGCCAAGAAAGGTCTTCCTAGAATAAGAGGAATATCTTTGTCTTCTTCCATATAAAGAACATAGAAGTCTGCTGGAAATGTGAAATCTTTAATTCTCACAAGTACATCCTCTATAAAGCCATTAGGAATGGTAGTTGAGCCATCCGCCAATTGGAGAGTGGTGGAAGTCCCCTTCAAGTGGCCTTGATTTAGACTTTTGAAGATCGAGAGTGGAATTAAATTGATGCTTGCTCCTAGGTCACATAGGGCTTTGTGTACTACACCATTACCCATGTCACAAACGATTGTGAAGCATCCCGGATCCTTCTCTTTTTGATGTAGCTTTCTTGTCAAAGCATCACTACTCTCCTTAGTCAATTTCACTGTTTCTGTCTCTTCCACTCTTCTCCTTTTGGCCAAGAGATCTATCACAAACTTTGCATAACTTGGCATTTGTTCCAAGGCTTCATAAAAATGAATATTTATGTAAAGCTTCTTGAAGACTTCTAGGAATTTGTTGAACTTGTCATCAAGCTTCTTCTTGGCGAACCTTTGAGGATAAGGAATGGGCACTACCGTCTTTGGCACTCCCCATTCTTCAACTTCCACTTTATTCTTCTTTTCTCTCTCTTCTCGAACTCTTTTCCACTTAGGAACACATATTTCTTCTTTTTCACTTCCTTCTTTTTTTCTTCTTCCACCAACCCTTCTTCCACCTTGCTTTCCTCTTCTTTCCCATCTTCCTCACCTAATGGAATAGAGTATTTCGTATCAATTCCCTCATCTATGTCATCAATCTTCTCTTCTTCTACCCCCTTTTCTCCATCCTCATCACAAATAGGAGCACTCGGTCCTTCATATCTTCTTCCACTTCTTAACTCAATAGCACTACACCATTCTCTCAATTGAACTTCAATCAAATAGGATTTGCATTCTCGATCCCTTTGCCCGCATTTTCTTCATATTTGTTCCATTTGTACCTCTAAGCTCTTTATTCTAGTTCCTTGATCTCGGCAAATTGCATCAAACTTTAGGTTTGTTTCCTCTAAATGCCTATATACTTCACTTCTTATGTTGTCCAATTTCTTGAGTATAAGATGTAGTGTTTCGTTGATATAAGTTGAATCTCCTTGAGGGTAGGGTGTAGAAGGAATATAGTGATGTGATGTATGATGGGGTTGGTAAGTTCTTTCATTTTGGTAGGTGTAAGGATGGTAAGTATATGATGTAGAAGGTTGAGTATTTGGTGGATAATAGGAAGAGTAGTTGTATCGATCCATCTTGCTTTCACAAAATCCTGCAAGAATTACCAAGTATCAAACTCTCACAATAATAACCAATCAAAAATAAAAGAAACAACAAACAACCAAACAAACTAGCCGTCTCCCCGGCAATGGCGCCAAAAACTTGTTCAATCAAAATGTGTCCACACACAAGTGTACGTGATCACTATATCGTCATGGCAAGTTGACCAAGTTTAATATTTATCTAACACATGGAGATGGGGTCTTGTAAGGAAAATTGTTGTTTCAATTGGAAAGTAAACAAAGCAATAAAGGGGAAAGGTATCTAATGTCTACTAATGCGTCAAAGAAGTAAACTACCTATCACCTTGGGTTGTAAAGTGAGCAAATGTGAGAGATATGTGCTAGTGTACTATCCTATGTTTCACATGGTGATGTATCCCTTAATCATGCAATGAGGTATTGTACAATCAATTGGCAAGCAACTCTAACATGCATAAGGTCTCCCTAAATACACATTAAAGCCTCTAATTGTCCTTCCAATTCAGTAAGGATAATTCTCACTATCTTAGGAATTTTATCAAACACTTAGCATGCATTGACCTTAATACAAAAAGATTAAGGAAAATAGCTCTACTCTCGTATGAGACTAACTACTTTATGGCCCTTATGATCAACTACACATGCAAAGCATTCATACAATCCAACATTATAGAGAATTGATCATACAACATCTCATAGCATTCAAAAGAACAACATATTCACCACATTACTCCATAGGAATCATACACCAACACATAAAGGAATTAGCCCATGGCTAATTTGGTAAACAAAAGAACAATTAAGCTAGAAAAATCATCATCATACAAGAATTGTAAAGAAATGTAGAGAGATTACCTATTACAATGAAAATTGGAAAGATACAAATTACCTCTAAAATGTTATCTAACAATCCGGTAAAGGAAAATGAAATTCAATCGGTAGAAACTTAGCTCTAGTCGAGATGAGAATGCAGGAATAAATGGATCGATGATCAAAGCGGTAGATCAAAAGTTATCGTCGAAATCGTAAGAAGAAATCTTAAGAACCCAACTAGTAACTACCTCTCTCTCTCTAATCTAATCTAAGAACTTGAATTATGACATGATTCTAAACTAGATTGCCTTGAGAATCTGATCCTTGGAGTATTTATAGTGCCCACAATGCTTAGTCCAAAATGCCCTTCATTAAACGCGCAAAAAGACGAAATAACCCTCGAAATTGGGCCTGTCCGGGCCTTACCACGAATGCTCCATGGTGGCCGAACGAACTGGACTCGTGCGAGCTCCTCCTTGCGTTCGTTTGGTCCTTCGTCGCATGAACCAGAGACCTGTCGCACGAATCCGGGCTTGTGGTCGCACGAGCCCAGGCTTGGTTGGGCACGAGCCCGGCTTCTACTCGTCTGATCGATCCTCCACTTCCTCATTTTTTTCATATCTTGAGTTCTAGAGCTCCGATTGACTCGATTCTTTTTCCGTTGCGATCCTCTCTTCGAACCCTTCAAGATGGTATATCATTTGCCCCCATGGGATCAACTCACAATTTCTGGACTTTTATGAACTTCCTCGTCTCTTACCGATTTTGCTCGTTTTTACTACAAAACACAACGTTCTTGCCAAAAAGGGTTAAATGCACAAAGTATCGCATTTTAGGGTCAAATGTGAACATAAGCACATCAAAACCATATAGAAATGGATGCAAAAACATGCAATTATGACCCTAATAAGTATACATGATATCCTTCAAGTTGCTCTGGTACCAAAAACGTCCTGGTCCTCTAATCATTGCCCAACAAGCTTACAAACCCCAAATGCCCGCTCGATATTCTTTCTTGTAGCCTCTTACATTTGCTTAAATAATATCTTTTGGGGATCACGAGGCCACTGAAAACTCTTGAAGAATGTAGCGCATTCCGGATAGATTTCATATGTAAAATAATATCCTATTGTATAATGTGTGCCATTCACAATGAATTTAATCTCTGGGGAATTTCCTCTTAAAACATCCTAAAGAGAGGACTTCGGCAAAGAACGTTGATATCATTATTGGACCCAACAACTCTGAAAAGAGCATGTCATACCCATAAGTCAGCAGACGCTAGTGCTTCATGCATCATTGTAGGTGTTCCATGATCACCTCTAGTAACCTGTCATTTCCAAGCACCAGGACAGTTATTCAACTCCTAATGCATATAATCAAGGATCTCCAACATCTAGGAAAGTCATGATTTTGCTCATGCATATGGAGCAAATATTCACAATCAACGGCAGTTAGCCTTCTCATGTATTTATCTCCAAATATATTGATTACACAACGATAAAAATTGAACAAGCACTCTATAGCGGTTGTTTCAGCAATACGCAAGTACTCATCGAATTGGTCTCCAGGTCCTCATGTGCCGATTGACGGATGGCAACTATGCAATTCTGAAGTGGTGAGAAATATTTTCTTCCAGTTGCATCAACTCTCCATTTAAAATAGTCATCACCAGATAAAGCATCAACTATGTGTGTGAATAAGTCTCTTCTCATTCGAAAACGACGATGAAAAATATTATTTTGAGTATGTTGGATTTTAAGAGGAATAGTCATCTGTAAGACGTGTATGACCTCCTTTGCGATTATGCTCTACATATCTTCTTTTATTTTTCTCTGTACTTGAAGAGCTTTCCAGGTATTGAAAAAGCATTTGTTGTTGCTACAGAATTTCAAAAAAAAAATCATTATCTAAATCATCATTCCACAAATCTTCATCATTATAGGTATTGGTGTTGGCATTGTAGTCAGGATATGAAGATATTTTCTTTAAGGTGGTGTTGTGTAGGAAGAGAATTATATGAGAAGAAGATTGCTTTGAGTATAAGAATAAAATGGTATTGGATGTAGATCTAAAAACTCAAATATATAATGTTGTCCATAAAGGCTAATTTATAACGGCTAGTTTGCAACAATTATTTTAATGGCTAGTTTGTAACGGTTAGTTTGCAACATCTATTTTAATGGTTAGTTTATAACAATTAGTTCAAATAAATAGTAAAAAATTCAATGTCAAATTATATAACTGAACTTCAAACAATATAAAGAAATTTCAAATAAATTCAAATAGTACAACAAAATTCAAATAATGCAACATATTTTCACACAACCCGATGGAATTTCAAATAACAAAACAGAATTTCAAGCAATGCATAAAGTAACAAATAATAAGAAAATAAACTTGAGACTATTCAGCATCCTATTTCTTCGTAATCTCGTCAACCATTTTGAGATGTAATGTTAACTGTGTTGGTGTCATTCCACTTGTGTCACGCCCCAATTTTCATAGCAATGGAAGTCTTAGTAATCATTTAATTAATTAGAAAATAATTGCGAAAAAACTTTCTTAGAGCATGACTAATTAACTTGAAATAAAAAATTTCTTTACTTTTTAAAACATTTGCGACTAAAAATTAGAGTACACATTAATGAAATAATTCAGTTGAAATAAAACATCAATTATAACATTAATAGTAACATGTTCCTTAAATAATAAAATCCTATTAAACATGGAATTTTTACATAACTAATCAATTCTCACATAACCTAACTCATTCAAATAATATTGAACATAAATTAAAATTAAACTCTATTTATTAAAATTGTTGGTCCCGAAACGAGTATAATCAGTGTATGGGGGGAATACACTGATGTCATATTTTTCTGAAAGACTCAGAAAAATGCTCTTACACTCTCAGTCAGGATTTCCTGAATTACTCAGTATGCTGAAGGTCCACAGGGACAGCAGGGACAGTTCAGTAACGAGTCAGATAAGCTGAGTGTGAGTAATGTGCTCGGAAGCTCAATAGAGATAACAAACCTACTGACTGCTTGGAAGCGAGTCAGTTGGACTACTATCTCAGTGAGCTAGAATACGTGCGGAAAGTGAGCCCTTAGATTCTACTCGTTTTAGTTTCTGAAAACATTTTCTCTGAACTTGCTTAGTAGACAGGTGATTAAGGCTGAGTGCACCGTATTAAGATTCAGGATGATTGATTCAGTCCTGAGGATAAAACAATGCAGAATGTTCAGTTTATTATGATGACAGTTATGATCCTGAACAAAATAGTAAATCAGCACACAAGGGTCTTTTTAACGTGGTTCGGAGATAACCAACTCCTACGTCCATGACCTGATTTAACAGGAAGCTATCCTCAAAATCCTGAGGATAGGTGCTTGGTTTTACGTGCCAAGGGACACGAGTAGCCAACTTCCTCTCTTAGGAACTGACCCCTGGGCGTTTTACAAGTCCCAGTCCTTCTAACCAACCAATCTCACACCCTGAGTGGTTTGGTATTCTGGTTTCCAACTGAGATAGCTCTAGCAATACAAAACAATGCTAAATATTAGAGCTATCGATCTAAGCAAATACAGAGTGAATCCTACTACAACGCTAGGGAAATTTAATTGCAGAGTGTTGTTTATAGTATGCTTTGAGAGCTAGGATTCTTGAGAGTTTTCTCTTGGAAATTTCCCGTTAACCTTGAATGGGTGCAAGGTTCTCCATATTTATAGGCTAGATTCAAAATAGATCCGTTGGACGAGATCAAATCAAATCTTTCCTATTTGGGGTGGTTGCAGGCTAGAAATACTATTTGACCTAACCGCCATGCTTATTCTGGCAAGTCTGTCCCATCGCCTGCAACTTTGAGACGCATTAAATACCGCATTAAATGCTGCGCAGACTCCGTACATACGTGTCGAAAGATCATTGGCTCTCCGTTCTAACGGCTAGTTGACTTTCAGACATTCGTCCTTCCTTGTACATTCAATACACTGAGTGTTGGGACAATCTGAGTATTTTGATTAGATCCCAAAACCCCTGATGAATTTGCCTAAGTATAGTGTTCAGGATAAAATAGTTCAGGATAGTTAGGTTAGAGATTCAGTACAGGAGGACCATGCTGAACACTGAAGAATATTGGAGTCGACCCAATTTACTAAAGTCTGATGTGTAAACCATCCTGAAGGAGTCAGTCAGTCTCGCTGAAGATTGTCTGTTCTGAAGCTGAAGATCGAAGCCTGCTGATTCATCCTGAAGTCAATCCTGAAGTACCATTGGCTGATGTTTCTACTGAATACACTAAGCATACTCAGGACAGAAGTCAATCAGTGAAGAGTAAGTGTCACCTATCAGGTTGTGCTGAATGCACATAGGACCTGACTTAGGCCTTGGTTCAGTTCACCTGAATCCTGTAAATCCGAAGCAAAAAGGTAACACATACTGAGCTGAATAACCTATCAGGCTGTGCAGAATGCACATAGGTCCTGACTCAGGCTGTGATTCAGATCACCTGAATCATGTAAGTCCAAAGCAAAAGGTTATTTATGCTATGGGACAGAGACAAAAAGAATGTCAGTAAGACTCCATTAAGACACACGTTCAGACTGAGTTATTAACAAGAGACTCAGAACATTGAATGTACGAGGAAGGACAAATGTCTGAAGGTCAACTAGCCGTTATATCGGAGAGCCAATGATCTTTCGACACGCATGCACGGAGTCTGCGCAGCATTTAATGCGGCATTTAATGCGTCTCAAAAAGTTGCAGGTGATGTGACAACTTGCCAGAATAAGCATGGCGGGTAGGTCAAACAGTATTTCTAGCCTGCAATCTACCTAAAATAGGAAAGATTTGATTTGATCTCCTCCAACGGATCTATTTTAAATCTTGCCTATAAATATGGAGAACCTTGTACCCATTCAAGATTAACGGGAAATTTCCAAGAGAAAACTCTCAAGAATCCAAGAACACAAAGCATATCATAAACAACACTCTGTAATTAAATTTCCCTAGTGTTGTAGTAGGATTCACTCTGTATTTGCTTAGATCGATAGCTCTATTATTTAGCATTGTTTTGTATTGCTAGAGCTATCTGAGTTGGAAACCAGAATACCAAACCACTCAAGGTGTGAGATCGGTTGGTTAGAAGGACTGGGACTTGTAAAACGCCCAGGGGTCAGTTCCTAAGAGAGGAAGTTGGCTACTCATGTCCCTTGGCACGTAAAACCCAAGTACCTATCCTCAGGGTTTTGAGGATAGCTTCCTGTTAAATCAGGTCGTGGACGTAGGAGTTGGTTATCTCCGAACCACGTTAAAAAGTCCCCTGTGTACTGATTTACTGTTCTGTTCAGGATCACAACTGTCATCATATTAAACTGAACATACTGCATTGTTCTTAACCTCAGGACTGAATCAATCATCCTGAATCTGAATATTGTGCACTCAGCCTTAACCACCAATTTACTAAGCAACTCAGAGAAAACGTTTTCAGAAACTAAAACGAGTAGAATCTAAGGGCTCACTTTCCGCACGTACTCTGGCTCACTGAGATAGTGGTCCAACTGACTCGCTTCCGAGCAGTCAGTAGGTTTGTTATCTCTACTGAGCCTCCGAGCACATTACTCACACTCAGTTTATCTGACTCGTTACTGAACTGTCCCTGCTGCCCCTGTGGACCTTCAGCGTACTGAGTACTTCAGGGAATCCTGACTGAGTGCGTTAGAGCATTTTTCTGAGTCTTTCAGAAAAATCTGACATCAGTGTATTCCCCCCATACACTGATTTAACTCGTTTCGGGACCAACACTGAGTCTCTTGTTAATAACTCAGTCTGAATGTTTGTCTTCACTGGAGTCTTACTGACATTCTCTTTGTCTCTTGTCCCATAGCGTAAATAACCTTTTTGCTTTGGACTTACATGGTTTAGGTGATATGAACTAAGGCCTAAGTCAGGTCTTAAGTGCATTCAGCACAGCCTGATAGGTTAACACTTACTCTTTACTGACTAAGTTCTGTCCTGAGTATGCTTAGTGTACTCAGTAGAAACATCAGCCAATGGTACTTCAGGATTGACTTCAAGACGGATTAACAGGCTTCGATCTTTCTGCTTCAGACCCAGGCAATCTTCAGCAAGAATGACTGACTCCTTCAGGATGGATTATACTTCAGACTTCAGTAAATTGGGTCGACTCCAATATTCTTCACTCTTCAGCCCGCAGCGACCTGAAAAGAATCAGGCCTCAGGTACCCATCTCGTATTGGGTCCTACTGAGTCAGCCATACCCTTCGGGATCCAGATTTTCTTAACAATTCTGATAGCATCAGAAGTGTAAGCCTGTCTCCCTGAAACATCTACATACACAGTCTTCTTCCTTTGTCCCTGGGAAGTTGATGGTGTATGGGTGTCAGCCTGAGGTTCAGGAGCCCTATATTGGCTCTGTCCGTGTACTAAATGTATCATATGTTGAGGGACTGAGACATAACTTACTCCCGGTCAGTCAGTTTTGTGACCGAGGATATAGTGTAGAATTTACATCCAATAAAAACATCAAATTATAATCAGCCCAAAGATATCAAGTAACAATGAGACAATTAATCATGCGACCATATCTAATAATCTAAACTCACAAATTCATAAACATTCAAAGATTTCATACTTTCAACATAATTTCAGCAGTGTGTCATCAACAAAATAAATCAATTAAAAATACTTAAGCTAATGTAAAAATTCCACAAATATTTATACTAGCTACTGCCTTCATTTAATATTTATTTATAATTTTTACCGAATTTTACCAGTAGCCAATTTTGATAAAATAATCGTGAGATTTGGAAATCTCAACAATCTGCCACATATTTTTCAGAAAAGACATATTTAATTCGTTCTAACTCCAAATAATATGATTCAAGATGCGTTGGAAATATAATCTAAAAATGTACCAGAATATAATTAGTAATTTTTTAAATCATTAATTTATGAAACTGTATAACCCTTAAAACTTACTGGAAAGACAGAAAATATCAAATCCTAAACATGCAAAATACTAAAACTAATATTTAAAAATTTAATAAAATTTCCAATAAATTGAATCTAACATGCATCCTAAATTTACAAAATTCATCATAATATAAAATTTTCACCTTCCATGATTCATCAATTAAACCAAATAAACATAATACTCATTGAAAACAAGCATTGCAAATAACTAAAAAAATCCCTATACTTCATATTAAAAATCAAATAATAGGAATCCATCAAATCTTTGAAAAATCCTAATTAATCATCTACTAAGCTCCAATCAAACCAATGAAACATAATCCAATCCTTTTTAAGCAAAAATAAAATAAAACTTGAAAATAATAATAATATTGTCTAAACTCGCAAGTAAATCTATAAACTTTATCATGCTCACTCTCTTAGGCATTTTTATCTTTTATTCCTTTCTCCAATCCACCTCCTTCCACCGCTCTGCCATCTCACTTCTTATTCATGAAAATCTGAAAATATTAATCGGTGAAACTGTGAGTAATCATAAAATAATCAATCAGTGGGGACGTTAGTTTGAAATCTAAATATAAAGGACATGAAGCATATAAACATACCAATCATACATAACATGTGATACGACCGTCCGTATCCAGAATTTGTACTATCTGAGTACCATAGAGACTTATGCATTATCTGAATACCTTTAACATGGGTGATACTATCTGAGTATCCATAACATCTTTAGCATATAAACATACAAACACATCAAGTATATATTTAAAAATTGAACTTTAAAATAGTTACCACTTTTCACCGTTTAAATTTCCCCACCTTTAATTTTCTCTTGAATACGGAAATCTGTGTGTAAAAACGTGTGTGAACTAAAGGCCTCTTCCTTTTCTCTTCCACTGCTCAATTCACGGCTCTCTCCCTTCTCTCTTATTCTTATTGAATTATCGGCCTTAAGGGAAATATATGTAAAGGGACACCAATTTTGACTAGCTCAAATCTTAACAACTAAAAGTAATTATTTCCTAAATGCATGCATGATAAATCTTTTAAAACCCAAAGATATATGCATCCGTCCAATTAAATTCCTTAAAGCATGCATGACATATCTCTGTTTGCCAAAATCGTGATGATTTCCACGCAAGTGAACGTGGTTGTTGTTGTCGTGGCAAGTTAACCAAGTTAAATATCGAACACAGGGAAACGAAGCGATATCAAGCAAGTATTGAATGTCTACAAAGGGCTAATAGCTAGTAAAGAAAGAAAACCATCAAGGATTCTATCTACTATGGCAAAGAAAAGTAAATCCTAACTATCACCTCAAAGAAGTGAGCAAGTGTGAAGTGTACATGGAAGTAATCCTACTATGATTCCTCTAGAATCCTATCCATCCTAGCATGCAAAAGATCTCTTGGTGTATTAATCAAACCAACTAGTATCTAGATCTCTCTACAACACAAGGTAAGGCTATATTAGGTGTCTAGATC
>JAPKLY010001295.1:0-21556 GCA_026898435.1 Prunella vulgaris
TCCTCAATCCAACTTGGACTTGAGGGGCTCTCCACTAACTCACTTACTCACTTTCTTACACAATTTTGAGAGTACTACTCTCTTTACAACTCGTCAATGCTATAATTGCAATTGACTTCTCACAGCTTCTACAAAGCTTTTACAAAAGATAAGTATGGATGGTGTTTTTGAGCGTAAGTGATAAAACTGACAGAGTATTGGCTAGCTTAATGTGCGTGTGAATCCAATACAGAAATTATCACAAATACTCCAATTTATAGGATCAAATAACTAGCCGTTGGAATGGACTAGAAATCTGAGATCCTATAATCTCGTATTCAATCAATCATTGTGATTGATTGAATTTCTTTCTTGATTCCCGTTAGTCTTTGCGATCTTCAATCAATCAAGTTTGTCCCCTTGATTGATTGAATTTCTATTCTGGGAATCTTCCTTTTATGTCGCAAGTTAACCCTTCAAATTGATTCCGAAGAATCTGGGCTGAGCACAGGACCTCAGCTGATCTGTCTCCTCAGCTGGTGTATTAGTCTGCTGATACTTGGACCTCAGCTGATGTGCAAGTCTGTTGGTGTGCACCTCAGCTGGTTTTCTTGACTTCGTCTGAATAAGTCTTTTAACCATGGTCCTTGTCTTGTCTGCGACATGCTCTCAGCTTAATCTTCTGATATCAGCTAATCTGCTCTTCAGCTTATCGGCTGATGTAAACTTCTCTGATGATCTGCTTTCGATGCTCCAGTGTCAGCTGCTTAAATCTTCTGTCTTCTAAAATCGGCTAAGTCCACAAGGTCTCAGCTGGTCTTCTCTTCTATGAAAGCTTCGGATCTTCTAGGCAGCAAGGTTGGTTCCCCCTTACTCGAACCTATCTAATCCTAACTACTCATCAGTTGACTAACATGTTCAGCTGGTCCTATTACAAGCTGATTTGTTTTATATCATCAAAACATCTAACACAGATATCCTAACAATGGTCACTGAAGATTAGCCAATACGGTATAACCTACGCACCCCGAACAGCGATCAAGGGACAAGCACTGGCCGACTTCATCGTCAAGCTAACTTTCCCACAAGATCCGACGAGGGGGCGTATAGTTCCGTGGCATCTCTACGTGGACGGATCATCAACTAGCATGGCAGCAGGCGCCGGCGTGGTCCTGATCAGCCCAGACAGACAAGTCTTCACCTCCGCAATTCGGTTCGACTTTCGAGCAACCAACAATGAGGCGGAGTATGAAGCGTTGATAGCAGGACTTAGGCTATCATTAGCTGTGGGGGCAACCAATCTTCAAGTTTTCAGAGATTCCCAGCTAATAATATCCCAAGTCCGGGGGGAATATGAGGCAAAAGACCAGCAGATGATGACCTACCAAAAGATAGCCCCACATTTGGTCTCGATGTTTATGCAGGTCTACATCAATCAGATACCACGGCTAGAAAACACACAAGCAGACGCCCTAGCCCGGCTAGCTACCAGCAATGGCGAAGCCGAATTCATGGAGGTTGTGATCACCACACTATAAAACCCCTCGACGTTCGACTACAAAGTAAATCAAACCTCGAGCGGGGGGCAGGAGGACAGTGAATGTGGTGAAGATTGGTGCACTCCAATCCAAAAATACCTAACGGACGGAACAACCCCCGTGGACACCTGGGAAGCTAGCCGGTTAGTAAAGCAAGCTGCCAGATATACACTACTGGACGGCCAACTCTATAAACGTGGATTCTCTCTACCCCTACTCAAATGCCTAACTAAGAAGCAGGGGTTCGAAGTGTTAGAAGAAATTCACGAAGGGATTTGTGGGAGTCACGCTGGGGGGCAAGCATTGGCATATAAAACGATCAGACAGGGCTACTACTGGCCCACTCTTCGCAAAGATGCCATCAGCTTCGCTCGAAGGTGCCGAAAGTGCCAACTTTTCGCACCTAACATCCACTCCCCAGCCAACCAGCTTAAGTCGGTTTTCAGCCCATGGTCTTTCGCGAAATGGGGTATCGACTTGATCGGCCCATTTCCACCTGGCAGGGGCGGTGTAAAGTTCGCTGTCGTAGCAGTAGACTACTACACTAAGTGGGCTGAGGCCGAAGCTCTCACAACCATAACCCAAGAAAGGATGATCGGCTTCATTTGGAAAAACCTGATCTGCAGGTTTGGACTCCCGCAGTCGGTCATCACGGATAATGGAAGGCAGTTCGACGGACAGAAGTTGAGGGACTTCTGCAGTTCATGGAACATCAAGAAGCACTACTCAACTCCATATCACCCCCAGTCGAACGGTCAAGTCGAGGCGGTGAACAAGATCCTGAAACGCATATTGAAGCTCCGCCTCGAAGAAAAGAAGGGGAGCTGGGCAGACGAACTCCCGGAGGTCCTATGGTCCTATAGAACTTCCTATAGGGCCAGCACCGGGGAGACCCCGTTTGCCCTAGCCTTCGGAACTGAAGCCGTAGTACCGGTTGAAGTCCAGAACAAGACTTGGAAGGTGGTAGGATACGATGAAGAGAAGAATGATAAAGCCTTGGCAGTAGAAAAGGATCTGATCGAAGAGACCAGAGCTTCATCAGAAATGAAGAACGCCACCTACAAGCGTGGAGCGGAAAAGTATTACAACTCACAGGTCCGAGACCGAAAGTTCAAGGTCGGAGACCTGGTGTTAAAAAAGAAATTGATGGCCCCACCAGGTGTATTCGGTTCGAACTGGGAAGGACCATTCCGAGTCACCGCAGCCTGGCTAAATGGCACCTACGATCTAGAAGACGCAGAAGGCAAGGCTTCGTCATACACCTGGAGCTCGGCACATCTAAAAAAGTTCTACCAATAGACTAGAATCCTGTAATAGACTAGTCGAAGGTTTGCATCAGAAGTGTAGATGGCAACCGATGTAAATTACGTTGCTGTAAAAATTTAGAAAAATTCCAAAAGTGTTTGGACCTGTGCAGCTCCCCAACCAGGCGAGCTGCACCTGGTCGCCCACTGCTCCTGGTAGCTCGCCAAACCTAGCTCGCCCACATGCTCAAAAATCCGCAATGCGCAAGGGCCAAGGTCCCAAGCGTTGTAATTAAATAGCTCGAAGGCAAAGGCCAAAGTGCCCAAGGTCTCGAAGGTACCCTCCTTAAAGGGTTGCTAAGCACCTACTGCCATAAGTTAGAAAAATTCGCGAAAAAGACGAAGAAACGTCTAAGGCAAGGTTCATGAAACCCAATGGCCCAACGTGAATCAATCGAAGTGTAGTTCACCGCCCTAAGTGGTCTGAGACGAACGATTCGCGGCCCTAAGTGGCGTAAGACGAAGAATACGCACTCTCAAAACAGAGGTACATTTCGTAGTCGTAAGTGACGTAAAACGAACGATTCGCTTCTCAAAGTAGAATAAGACGAACAATTACGTACCAGGAAAATAAACAAAAACGAGCTATTCTAAAAAATTATAACGTAAAAGCGCAGATACGTAAAGGAAAAGAGTTGGACAAAAAATGCTCGGCTTATATTCAAAAGGATACTTAAGAGATTTTCAAGCCAAAAATATACTTGAAAAAATCCTAAGTATGAGTAGTGGTACTGGCCACAAAGGCCGACCAGCTGGCCGTCTTTGAATTACAAAAAGCTCCTTCTGGGCGAGCTGCATGTGCCCGGTGAGCTGAATCTACTTGGACGAAAAGTAAAGCTACAAAAATAGAGCTCCTTCTGGGCGAGCTCCGCAACCCAACGACCTACCGAAACTTGGAAAATGAAAACTAAACTAAGAAAGCAACAGTAAAAAGGGCCTAAGACTCGGGGTCTGCGACCCCTGGAGTGGGGGCGACCTGGCGAATGGGCATGGCGAGCTCAGCATCAGAAGTGATGTTCCCGGAGAGTCCGCTGGTGCCGAGCTCGCTGATGTTTATCATTGCGTCCCCACAGACCTCCTGCATCTGCTCCATGGTCGGCGGGACCTCACCTCCAGCTTCCCCCTCGGCACCTTCAGCCTCTTGGGCGAGGTCGGCAGTCAAGACCTGCTTCGTCTGGATAATGTTGAATTTCAGAGGAGCAGCATCGAGATTGATCCCATAGCCCGCGAGGTCTCCAATATTCAATTTCGTGCCAGGGGGGATCGAGGACTTCTCCAGGCAGTCCTCAAACTCGCTGACGAGGGCTTCCCACTCGCTGTCATTATTAATCCGCGCCCATTGGAAGGAGCGAATTACCTCAGCAAAGCAGAGCACGAAGCCCTTATCGGTGGCAACCACCTCGGCGAGCTCAAGTGCCTCGGGCGTGATAGCAGTATCGGAATGGCCCCTGAGCTCGGCGATCTCCAGAGCCTGAGTGGCAACCTCCTCCCGCAGCTTGTGGCACTCCTCAAAATTCCCCCGGCTCTGATCCCAGAGGAGCCCTACCTCAACCCGGGTCAAGGCGAGCTCCTCTTCCAGAGCAGCAAGTGTCCGGCGAGCTCTTTCCAATTCGGCCTGTTGTTGGCGGAGGTCGGCCTGGAGTTTTTCTGCCTTTTTAATTGCAAGTCGCTCCGCCTCCAGCGAGGCCTTTGCTTTGGACTCCGCCCTAGCGAGCTCCTCAAGCGCCTTCTTCCGCTCGTCGCCCACCTTAGTGAGCGCTTTATTTGTATCATGGCAAGCTCTATCAGAGGCGGCGATATCATCGCTGACGAGCTGAGCCGCCGCCATCGCTGTACAGGTGTAGTGCATCACCAGCCTCACCCTGTCGGCAGGCTTCTGCCTCTCGATCATCCCGAGCTCCGAGGCGGAGAGGTATTTGGGGGCCTCGGTAAAAACCCGGCGAGCTGCCCCATCAGGAAGGTCCCTCGATGAATTCAGGGCCCGACACCGCTCGGCGATATGGAGAGGTTCAGGTCACTGTGGGAACTCGGCGGGGGTATACCTGCACATACTCAGATCAGTTAGCAAAAACCATGGAAATTGCAAAGGCTTCCAACTCAAAAGAGGTCGCCCACTTACCCAAACCTATCGGGGTTGAGCCCGAGCAGGGTATCGTCCCGAATAGGGACCCCGTAGGGAGGCAGCGAGGGTGCACTCTGAGGAGTTGGAGGCGCTGGAGAAGGTTGAACAGCAAGAGCTCGCTCTGACCCCGTTTGGCTTGATCCGGAGCAGTCCTCAGCCCTGGCTCGCTTGGCGAGGCGAGTTTCCTCTTCACTCACTCGCGAGTCATCTCCCCGGTGGGTAGCTCGCTTCGTCTGATGGGGCGGAGGTGGCTGAGTACCCCGTTCAGGGTTTGAGCCTCGGCCCGCCCCCTTTTTAGCTCCGGCGACTTTCTCCTTTATTGGGGGAGGTGCCGAGGTCTTCTGAGAGCCAGAGCCCCCAGCCTTCTCAGCGGCTTTGGCGAGCTCTAGCTTCTTGGTGGCATCCAAGACCGCTCCCGAAGGGATGCCTTCCCTCCCCGGACGAGGCTTACCCATCTTCAGCTGCCGAGCTAGGAAATGATAAGCTTCGGGAACCTCAACGGGCGGGAGCTCGGCAATAGGACCTGCACCTGTATAACAAACAACCAAGTCAGTTCGGCGACCTTGACGTACAAGACAGCGAGCTCTGGAAACTCAATAATGAAAAGGCACAAAACCTCGAGCGGCGAGATGGTGTGGCGAGGTGATAAGGCCGGCGAGCCGGCGGCAGTGGTGTTAACACAGATGTTCGATCTCACGGTCCTTTTTCTCCCGCAAGCAACACACCGTCCGCACAAACTCGAAACCTGTCGAAACTTCCGGTCTCCCGCGGCTTGACTTGTGGCACTTCAAACCTGCAAAAAGATAGATTAGATCAGTAATCTAATCCGACGCACACACACTAAGGTACGCCACCTACAGCTCGCCTCCCCGTAGGTCTCGGGGGTAGGAATGCGCCCTCCGCGGCCATTGGAAGCTCGCCAATCCCCCCCGATGAAGAAGAACTGCTCCTTCCAATCCCGGATTTTATTGGGGAGGTCGCCTAAAAATTTGCCCCCCGGACGAGCTTGGAAAGAATAATATCCCTTCCCCTCCCTCACTTGTCTGATCACGATGAAGAGCTCGTTAATCTCCGCCGTGCTCAGCCAGTTTTCATAGCCCTAGAGGCCGAAGACAGTCAGGGCGGCCAACAAATTGCTCCATGCATTCGGAGTGAGTTGGGTAATGGCGAGGCCCGTGTCCGCCAAAAACTGCCTGATTATAGGGTGGAGGGGAAGGGTGAGCCCTGCCTTCAAGGTGTGGTAATTCATGGCTGTGAGCCCGGCAGGGGGGAGGTCGGCCCGCTCTTTCTCCTCGGCAGGATACATAAAAATGTCCAGCGGGATGCGGAACCGCCTCCGAATATCCGGAAGGGCGAACTCGCTCATGATACTCTCCACCCAACTGGCCTTCAGGTCAGACTTGCCGATGGCTTTTCTAATCGGGGCTCGCCGGGGTAGAGGAAAGCTCGCCCCGTGGGTCCTCACATATTCGCCCCAGTCGAACTCGTTCACGACCTCAGCAGAGACTTGATGTTCAGGGAGCTTGGGGAAGGGAAAGTCGATGAAACGGAGGTATTCATAAGTGACCTCCGTCCCCGTATCCTCACCGACCTCTTCGTCGACCTCACGGGCCAGCTCGCCAGCAAGGTCACCGGCCCCAACCTCGGCGACCTCCTCCTGAGCCTCGGTCTCGGCGGCCTCCTCTTCAGCGAGAGTCGCTGCTCCCCCGCGAGTTCGCTCTGAGTAATCCCAGAGTTCACGGAGGGGTGATTCCTCACCAGAACTAGTGGCTTGCTCACTGGAGTCAGAGCGAACTGACCCCAAGAGCTCGCTACTGTCTGGGGAGGTTTCAGAGCTCGCCCCAGAGCTCGAGGAGAGGACCACAGGTGCTACTCGGGGGTTTGGAAGGTCATCGGTCATTTGTCCTTTGTCCAGATCACGATGCGGGGGGGGTATGGCTCGAAGAGTTCTCAGACATAATGTAGGCGTTCAAAAACAAAGAACAAGGAAAGAGAAAGAGGAGAAATCTGGGTCTCTACCTTGGCAGACACGTCTAGTGCAGAGGATTGTTCGCCAGAAATGCGCTCTGAGAAATGAAGGAAGCAAAGTGAGAAAATTCTTCGTTTTCGCCTATTTATAGACGCTGGGCGCGAGCTCGAAATTCCCGAAAGATCAGGGACCTTTTTGCAAAGAATTTGAAAAGTTATCATTATCGTGGGCGGGAATCGAGACACCAAGAGACTTGCATGACGCTTGGGATCTCGCGTCGTGTCGGCCGAGGCGACCTCTGAAGCGCAGCTCGCCTATTAGTTCGGCACCCCGGAAATAGTTCGCCAGACTTCAAGTTCTCCAGCTCGCCCACACATTGGACAAAGCCATGATGCGCGCGAGCTGGGGGGCAAATGTTGATATGGCGAACTAATACGTCGATTTCAGAAATAATCCCCAAGGTTTGTCAGGTCTCCAGAGCCCATCCGAGCTGGAGAAGGTCCAGAGCTCGCCCGTCTGTGGGTACACCAGAGCTCGCCCGATACTCTGGAATCTGGTCAAGGCTCGGGGAGCTCGCCCGACCCACCAAAGCTCGCTGGGAGCTCGCCCATGAGCTCACCTGTTAGTCAATAGGACCCCGATGGCGCGCTCTTTTTCCCTCTGTCAGGTTTATCCACAAAGGTGGTTTACGGCGAGGTTTTTAATGAGGCTCATCTAGTCTAAGGCATAGTAGTAGGACGAGGCGTGATAGGGGAAACAGTGTGAGAGATCGAGACAAGGGTAAGGAACCCTCTTCAACACCGGAAGCCACATAGGCTCGTAAGGTGTCGTCTCACACTCACACACCTATAAATAAGACCTCTCTTGTACTATTCACACAATTCTCACAATTCTAAAAACCAATACAACTCCCATTACAATATTTCTCTCTCTAAGCTCTCTTCTCTCCCTCCCCAAGAACACAAAATCATAAGATTATTGTTTGGTAGAATTAATTCGTTGTAAAGCCACATAACAAACACAATCAGCAAATTCTATCAACAATTAATTCATATCAAAATAGTGTTAAATAAAATTAGAACGTAAGGCTTTGAAAAATTATTTGAAATTTAAAATTTTAATTTCAAGTTTTACTGCGTAATTTAATTTTTATTATGGATTGTTGTCATACCCGTAAACGCCACATAAGTAGCATGCAGAGATAAATGTGTCTATAACACTTAATTGAATGAAAAATACAAAATTTTATTTAATAAAATCCAAAAGTTGAGGTTAAACGTAATCTCATAAAAGTTCGTGATTTAAATTGCAATTAAAATTTTTGCCATGTAGTTTAAGTTTTTATGAATAAATAATACATAGACTCTACGTAAGTTTCGGATAGAGACAAAATCTTCTAGTAAATTTTAGTTGCAAAAATAAATAAATTTAAAAAAAAATTTAATAAGATTTAAGAGTTTAATTTAGAAATTAGAATACAATTTTTAAAAATAGGATCATAACTTTTCAATCTAGTAATTTGAAAATAATAATTTAAGCTCAAATCAATTGACTTGAACTGAATTTGGGTC
Source organism: Prunella vulgaris (assembly GCA_026898435.1). Lineage (NCBI taxonomy): Eukaryota > Viridiplantae > Streptophyta > Magnoliopsida > Lamiales > Lamiaceae > Prunella > Prunella vulgaris. The sequence continues at coordinate 8,484 of JAPKLY010001295.1, forward strand.
CAATTCGGCCTAATTTGATATGTACTTTTTGTAAACTTGAAAAATTATGGTTTTCATTTAGGTTTTCGTATATAAAGTAGTGACATATAAGTAAATATATGTATAATTTTGTGAGTGTGTGCGCAAATCAATATTTTTTTTTTGGTAGTATATAAATTTGTGTAGGACATCCAGTGACGGAGTCAAGAATTTTAGACAGGGGGACTCGATTAATATTTTTATAAAGATGAAATAATGTTATGTTTATAAAAAATTATTATAAATTTATCAAAACATGTAATTTCATTAATTTAAATTGAACAATTTAAGTTTTGTTATTATTTTGGAAAAAAAAAAGATTATTTCAATTATGTAGAAGAGGTGAGATGGTGTTGAAATTCCTAAAATATTAATATTATTAAAAAAAAAATTCTTTTTTTAGGTAAAACGTAATCTCAATATCCATAAAAGATTTTAACTTCTAATTATTCTATTAATTTGGAGGATAAATATTTTTAAAATTTTATTGAAATATTATTAGGCACTACATATTGTATATTTTATATTACATAGTACCCGAAATTTTTTAATACTAAAATGTGTAATTTTATTAACAATTTTTTGTGATAGAAAACAAAAAGATTATAATATTAAATATTTTGATCATAAATTTAATTAAAAAAATACACAAAAAGACGCATGAAACTCGGAAAAAAAAATTACATTATACAAGGAATATAATCCTTGTCTCTTTATTTAAACTATCCTTTAAAACCAATCATGCACATGTACGTAGTGGATCCATCCATGGGAACATACAAATAAAAAAATGTGTGAATTCTCGGAGAGTACTAATTTTGAGACACATACACACAATTCATCTCATTTCTCCATTTTTAATAAAGTTCACTAAATTACCCTAAAAACAATATGTCCAATCTCGAAATAAAGTGTCATTTACTTTTGTCATGCACGATTGGTTCATCTGTGTCTACCAACTATATATTTAGAACAAGTCAAAATCATCAAATGGTCATTTTCCACAACCCCACAATAGATGTGCATCTCTAAACAAATCGTTAATTTGGTTACAAAAGAGACGCTCGATCAATTTTTTGCAAAACATTTAAAAAAAAAATTAACTAGAAAAATCAAATGTATAAAAATCGATTAAAGCGTATTAATTATTTATAAAATAGAAACAAAAGCACACGGTCTCCTTAAAATAACCCAATTCCACCCCCTTTAATGTGGAAATCAAAAAAAAAAAAAAAAAACTCGTTTATTTAATTAACACACAAAAAAACAATACAAAAACATCAAATTTAATGCAATTGCTTACCAAACAGATGATAGAGCTCAAGTGAAATAGCTCTACTAACTTTAATAATTGAGAGATCATGAATTCGAATTATAATTTTACCGATTTTTTTTAAAAAAAAATTGCTTATAATAATACTAAATATTATGTGGGTGTGGTGCTGTTTCATTGTGGAAGGAGGCAAGGAAGCGGTTAAGGCATCGACTGTAGACACAGGGCCTTTCCAAGTGAACCAGATGTCCTGCTTTCTTTATGCCTTCAATTGTAGCATTCTCTCCTAGCTGCCTGCACCATCAACGAGTCCGGTTAAATCAGGTGAGTTAGCTCACCTGGTCACTAGACTCCTCGCTTGAATTAGTGAATTAGGTTGGGAACAAATTAGGAAGATATAAAGTGACTTAGAGTTAGAGATAATTCTTGAAGTATTTGAAAACTTAGTGAACTAACTTTTGACTACTAATATTTATCGATAAAAAATGATCAATTTTACCGTTCACTAATAGGGGTCTATTGAAATCAGAGTAAAATTTTATGTGAATTGGTTCGGTATAAAAATTGATAAAAAATAAAAAATAATATTTTGATGTATAGGTAAAACAAACTTACTGTTTCATGTCGTGAGCAAGTTCCATGTTGAATATCTGATCTTGTTCCCCCCATAATAGATGTATTCTCTGTCAGACAATGATACATCTAGAAGTGAGAGACATCAATGGCACTCACTCCATCCCCAATAATTAAATGAATATTTATTTGTTAATTTGCATGAAATTAATTTAATATAACATTATTTGTAATATTACATAAGATAAATTGGATTTTAAGTCGAGTAGAGAGAATTTGACACAAATCTTTAATGTGAGATTGAGTTAATGTGAAAAAGGGTGATAAAATATAAGATGTTTGAAAGATATAATTTAATATGATAAAATATTTTTTCCTTTAAAAAATGATGCACATATATTTGTTTAAAAATTGAAAAGGGTAATAGATAAAAATTTATATGAATTCTATTTTATTATTTTATGGTATATTATATATATTTTATATCACTGTTTATATATTACCACTATAAAAAAATTTAAATATATTTTTATAATAGTAATAATAATTCTACTTAATAGTAATATAAATTTTAAGATGTTTGAGAAATACAAGTAACATCGATTAGCGGACGAATTTTATGGGTGTTTAGTCATTTGAAATTTTTTTTATATTTTAAAAAATCGTGTAAACATTGATTGTTTCTCAAGGATATTCCTTATACCCTACCAATAAAATTTCTTTAATAAAATAAAGTAATATAAATTCACAGCTAAATATATTAGGGCACTCCCAAGTCCCAACGGTGCCGCAAATCTTGACTCAAACACCAAATTGCCGAAAATGTTGGATCCAACGGGGACTCAAAGTTGGACTCAAAATGCCATTTTCCCAACGCAAATGTTTTTCTTTTCTTTTTTTCCTTTTTTTATCATTTTATTTGTATAATTTATATATTTATTGTATTATGTGATGTATTATATATTGTTTAGGTAAGTGTATTAATATTAAATTTATTTATAATATAATATGATTCAAAAATTAAATATTAAAATATATATATTTATTGTATTTAAATAAAATTAAAAATGATAACCAACTAAAAAGAAATACTATTATATTTAAATTTAGCAAATATGTAATTTATATTATTTACATTGTATTGTAATATTTTTAAATTTGCATTATGTTTTATTAGATTTGTAATGTTTCTATATTAATATGTAATGTGATGTATTATGTTATTAAATTTTGTAATTAAATTATTGATTCATTGTTATTTAATTTTTCTTATTAAATATATATTTTTATTAATTTAATTTTTTAAATTTTAAATATGCATAATAAATTATAAAATTAATTATACATATATAATAATAAAATAAAAAATAAATTTTATTAAAGATGATTAAGATTTAAATTTTATGATTATAGGTGATTTTATTGTTGGTGCAAATTTAATAACAAATAGATGTATTTGAGTTGAACCATTGCAAATGTTCATAGTATTAGATTTGGTGGGAGAGCAATAAACGGTGGTCCCTGGTTTCAGATTCACACGCAATTAATTATTGGAGTGTGATTGTTTAGGCTTCAAATTTTCCCATGCATATCTCAATTTAGTCAAACTGGGTTAACTCTATTTACAAGTTTCAAAAAAACGTGTTAAATGCTTAGGGTACATATTGATTTTAAACATAATCATTTTTAATTTATAAAATATTTGCACAAATAAATAAAATTTTGTTTTGCACGATTTTTTTTTGTATAAAATTAATTTATATTTTTTTTCAAAATAATTTTGTAATTTTTTCTAGAAGATATGAGAACATCTTTTAGAATATAAAGTCACATAATAATAATAATTATGAGAACATCTTTTAGAATATAAAGTCACATAATAATTATATGGGTAGGTCTCTTTTGAACTTGAGTTCTATCACTGTTATTCATATATATTATCACTGTTATAAGAATACACTTGATATTTTGACAGTGATAATAAATATGCATAAAAGTGATAATGAATATACATAATAGTGATAGTGTATACACATGACAGTGATAATTGATAATACGAGTTCACCGTGAACTCGAGTTCATACAAATTTTTGTCTAATTATATTAATTTAGTTATGGGAGTTTTGCGGTGAATTCAGTTAATAATACTCCCTCAATTCACGAAAATTTGAGTGTATTTATTTTGAACATATTTTATAAAAAAATATATAGATAAAATAAATGTCTTTTGAAACATTATGTGGTTTCGTGTGTAAAATATAGTAAATAATTATTTAAAAGTGTAAAATTAAAGTAATGATCATTGAATCATGAAAAAATATTGTGTAGGCACACTTTTGTTGGCCATAATTTAGCATACAAATAATCAGTTGTTGATTTTTAGATAAAAATAACATATAATTCCAATATTAATTTTTAAAAGCCTCAATAATCAATATTCATATATAATATACCTGCGTAAATTTAGGAATGTATGCATCCTTGGTGCTAACCAGCAGGCCCTCTAGCAGCTCACCTCTTTCCTTTCTGTTGTTAAACATCACCTGTCCATCATTAATCATCATCTTAACTACATTCTTAATTAATCTTTAAAAATTAACCAAGTATCGATCTATGACTGAGACCTCGAGAAAGTCTTTGTGAAGGCGATCGGGGAACCACAGCTTCTTGTGCGCTGCCACTTTTAGCAGCGCCTTGCAGCCCTTGACAGACGTCGGCAGCAGAAGCTCCGACGACGACGAAAACCCCAGCCCCTCCAGGGTGGCCGTGCTGATGGAATCCGTCATCGCCAGGATCGACCCCGAGATGACCAGCGCCGACACCATCTGGGGGTACATCTCCGCCATCTTGAACGCCACCATGCCGCCGTAGCTGAACCCCACCACCGTGCACCTCTCGATTCCCAGCTTCCTCAGCCCCTTCGCCAGGCACACCGCCTGGAACGTCGGCGACCTGTCCGGGCTGTCGGAGAATGAGCCGCCGAAGAAGAGGAGGTCTGGCACGTACACGCTGTACTTCTTTGTCAGGGACCCCACCTGGAATTGCCACGTCACGATTCCCTCGGCGGCGAAGCCGTGGACGAGGACTACTACGGGTTTTGAAGGAGGTTTGATGAGGGGTTCCTCAATTGTGGTGCTGGTGGTGCTTTTCTTGTTATTGGACTTTGTTTTGAGCTTTTTTAGTGTTTCGGAGGGAACCCAGAAGTTCATGATGGTGCCGGAATCGATCTCGACCACGTGAGGGGTAATGCCGGCCATCTTCATCAGGCCATGCAGCAGGGGTTTCTGGACTGCCACGAGGTTCACCATTTTTATTTTTTCTTCCTGAATTAGATCAATGTGCTGTGATCGATATATATCTAATGATATATGATTTTTAATGTGGTGAAGGAAACCAGAGTTGGTGATAGGTAGGGGTTAGGTTGGTTTTGGTTGCCTGCATTCCATTTCCTCAGCATAAATAATGGCATATATTAATTATTTAATCGCTCAAGAGAAATTGCTTCAGCTTGACCATACTCAAAAGCAACTAGCGAAGCATTAAAATACACGAAAACAATTCCTATCAGTTTACTTAAGAGGATATATAATACCTGTTTTCAGTTTCTACTTTTACTTAAAGGATATATAATACCTGTTTTCAATTTCGACTGTTACTTAAGACAGTTAAGAGGATATATAATACCTATTTTTAATTTCTACTAAAATTATAGTAGCACTTTTTTTAAAAGTTGATAAAACTCAATTTTTTCAAAAAATAAGTGTTTATTACTGTTTAATAGTAAATTGAAAACAAGCCCACAATTCGCAACATAATTTAGAATAACACTTGCTTTAACTTTTTGAAAGGAGCTAGATGTTGATCATGTTAAACCAAGGAAAACTTGACCTGGTAAATCGGGTTACAAGATAACCCAGCTAGTGATTGTTAATATACAATGTATTCTCATTTCCACACACACTTGTACTTATTCCCTCTTCCCCACATCAATTTTAGGACTCACCAAGAATTCAAGGAAAGTGAGTAAACTAAGAACTCATAACCCATGACTAAAAGATTAGCAAAAAAAAAAGAAAGAAAGAAAGGACCCTTCAATATTTTGTTTTTTCTCAGTTATCCATAGCACATTTCTCATGATATATCCAACATTGAAGGGGGCACCTTCGATCAAGTAGCATATTTCAGACGATCCAAGAAAAAAAAAAGGGGCGCCATACTATCTGAGCAAAGAAACTCATAAAGTTGCAATGGCAAGGGGATGAACGAGGATAAATGGGTTAATTACCCCGCTATAATCCATCCTGCTAAGTAACAAAGGATAACACAGTATCAAGCAGAACATGAAATATGTTGGAATCAGATATCCTTATCCCACTTTTAAACCCGGCACACCTTATCCTAATTATGTCAAGTGAAATGCAGCCTAGAAGAGAGGTGGGCAATGTTATTATTAACACCACCATAGGTGAGTCGAACACAAGATACACAACCAAAATCCAATGCAAAATTTTTAGAAGACCATACACATGAACCAAATCGTCAAAGGCAGCATTAACAAGCTACCCGCATTGCTCAACTAAAACGCATTGTCATTCCTATATTATCCCACAACTCTCAGTTCGACAACAATCACAACATTTTATCGGATCTGCTTCAAGTCTCCTCCACGAAATTAACCGCGAGATCCCAATAATGACCCACACCATGATCAGCAAAGACCTTACGTGCAGCCATTTCAGTCCTGCATTCCTGGACAGTAAACCTATGAAAACTTGGTTTACCAACACTTCCCTGCCAAACAAGCAAGCATTTATTAACCGGTTTCTCCTCATCATCATCCTTTTCTTCATCATCTTCTTTCTCAACAGTAGCAGTCCAATCGATCCTCCTAAGCAGAAGCTTTGAGTATCTCTTGATCGATTTGGCACCACCTTCAACGACAACAACACTTATCCCTTCAGAAATAATTGCACATCCCGTAAGCCTGTTCTCATGAGCATTAATATCCACCTTAAAACGAGCCTGGGGATGAGAGAGGTCGTTGATCTTGAAAACTGATACCATAGTATCCGATGTATTCGCATCATCAAAGAGCTTCCTCTCTTTCTTTTCACGCCGCTCTGCTGGTGTAAGCTTACGCGCGATGTTCCTGTCGATGTGGGCTTGCTCGCGTTCAGCTGCAGCACTTCGTATTTCCATTTCGAGCTTTGTGGGGTCCTGGGTTGCTTCAGAGCCCAGGACTTTCATTAGGTTGCTCATTTTGACTTTAGCCTTTGGTGGCTCTAACACACCTAGTCTGATCATCTCTTGCCTATCTTTCTCACGAGCCAATCGACGCTGTGTGCGGAGTTTTTTCTGCTCCTTCTTAGTTAGCTTCAAAGGCTGAGGCGGAGGAGGTGCCGGTTCTAATGGAGGCTCGATAGGCCTGGGGTGTTCGACATATATGTTGATCTTTTCCATCTTAATCTTTTCTTCATTTATGTTGCCATCTGTGATATCATCATAGGTACCAGATTTTAGAAGAGGCACATCCCTGCAAGTCGGAGAGAGTTGTTTATTAGCATCTATATACTCTCTAATGCCAGGCCTAGAATTAGGAACTGTAAAATTTCAAACAGTTCCTCCATGTACTGAAGGATAAAGGAAGTAGGAAGGCACTAAATACATGTATGTGATGTAATATGATACATGTACACAATGTGTATGAACCAGCACAGAATTAATAACTCAACCATTAAAAGTTTTGAACTAAAATTTGTGAAGGAAAAACACAGTGCAACCACTTAAAACCACATCAAAATGACACCAACAATGAGATAAACTAAACTCAGCTATTTCACAAATGCAATACATTGACTTTACCATGCTCTCTGCAGAAAGCATATTCTTCAGACTTGCAATTGAGTATCAGTGTATCATGCAGCACTAGCAACGAAAAAGGAAGATAAAATGAATAGTTGACTTACCACCACTCAACATCAGGAATTGCTTCCTTGGGTTTTTCTTTGGTAATCACCCTCTCTCCTATCTCAATCAGATTTGGATTTATATCAGGCTCTGACTTTGCCTTCGCCAGTTGGGCTTGCTTTACCTTAAGTTCCTTGGCTTTTGCTTCTCCAAATTGAGACTGTAAAAGCCAATCAAGAAAGTTAATAGCATGATCCTGTAAGTTGATAAAATGAAATACTTAGGAATCTGGCAGGAAGTACCTTCAATTTAGTGATTTCTGCTTCTTTTGACCACTTGCCTTCCTCCACAAACTGGAATGACATCCTCTTTGGCCTCAGTAGCTTTAGTTTATCAATGCCCATCCTTGAATCAAAATGAGGATTCTTGTCCGGATCCACCTCAAGCTCAGGTTTGAGAATTTGGAAGGCATCTTTTTTTTGCTTGTTGATGTTTACCTAAAATATAACACATTCCCACACAAAACTAATAAATGGAAGGTCAAGATGGAAATAAACAAACGACGCTGATCAATGTCGGAATGGTTTTTAGAATTTATAATGATAGATGCAATTATTTACTATACCTTGAGGGTACTCAATGTGTTCACTTTCGGAACATTTACTACATTGCCCTGGTCATCAACCTCCCTGCCTAGTGCATCCAAACGAAGAACAGGTGCTTTCGAGGGCTTTGGTTGAATGGTAACATCTGGGGCCATCTGCCCAGGAAACATATTTATGAGGGGGGCAAACTCTGGGTCTTGTCTAAAACCCATCTTGGCAGCTAGTTCCTGTGCACGTTTCACAGCTTCGTACTTTTGTGCCGTTAGGCCAGGAAGATGAGGCAAACCAATCTGAGATTGTGCGGCAGGAGTTGATGCAGAAATGACTCCAGTAGGATCAGGATTTGGCAATATACCTTTATCAGACGATGAAACTTTGGGAGCCACTTTTTCTCCTACTTGTGGAGTATGCTCTCTTTTTGAGCCAAAATCTCTGTTCAACTACACAAGATGTCAAGGAAAGAAAAAATCAGACCCAAGAAACTTTTGATATCATCCCATTACAAAGCATTTATCATGAAGAATATCAAAAGCCACATGCAAGAAGAAGTACCATGAAGAAAAGCAACCAAGTAACAAAATCTTCGGAACTTACTGAGGGAATCTTTTTCATCCTTTCTTTAAGCTCCTTCTGCATTTGAAGAGCTCTCTTAGCTTTTGCTAAAGCATCAAGGGACAAGCCCCCACTCTTGCCTGCATCTGGAGCTGTTCCATCTGTACTGGATTTCCCAGGAACCTCATGAGATCTGTTAATATTAACTCCCTTATTTTCATTTGTCTTGGAAATTGAAGATACCTTAGTAGCAGGAGCATCAATACGAGCCTCAAAAGTATCAGGTGAAGTGTTAGACGTTCTAGTAACTGATCCAGTTGAAACCCCCTGCAAATAAAAAGAGTCAATATTTTATGCAAGAACCCAATTGAAAGTAAACCCTAAAATGAAATTTAAAGTTACAGATCCAACAGCATGCAGAAATTCAAATTTCAGCATATGAAGCAATAGGAATTCTAAAGTCACCAGATTTTTTCTTGAGATGCAATCCCAAGATGATCGAAAAACTAATGTGTAAAAGAGAATCAGGTATCAAACTGACAGGCTTCCAAAGAGAATAGAAGTGTGCAGATCATCAAAATATAGAACTTACAACTGAAGGACCAAGAAGTTTTCAGAGTTTTAAACATACAGCAAAATAGATTCAGATTGTCTCTATACAGCTTCTGAAAGTAAAGATAGCTCACATTCAGAAGCATGTAGAAATATATCTAACAGAGCTAGCAGTTTAAGATTTCCAAGAACAAATTGATATATGCATTTAAGTCCAACGCATGATGAGTTAAAAACCAGCTAGATTCCACAAATATTAATCTAAAGCGCCTACATACTTAATCTGATCATACTAGATTACATAACCATGAACATGCTCATGAAACAACAGATCCTTCACCTTTTCATTTGACATGTAAAAGTCTTAATGGGTGGTTGCCTAGTGACTGACACAATGAAGTGATTACTTATAGGTTATCATCAAATTGTCTACTTAAATCTTGCAAGCCTCTTTAAACGCTTACACGAAACTTTAGTGAAGTCATCAGCATATAACATCCTTAACACCACATATACAACAAGACAAACTGAGTAACCATTGGACATCACATTTCCAATCAACAACAAACAACTGTCTGATCATGTGGTCATGGGTAAGCCACTAACACAACCAGATTGATTTATTCTCCTCTCTTTTTTGTTAGCCACAACTATCTTATTGAATATGGAGATTTAATGCATTAGAATGCATTGGACAATGAGTCTCTCATACTGAAAACTGATAATTTTAAAAATCACACAAGATAATAAAATATACTTATAACTATCTGATTTGCTTAGAACTCCTATTATACCCAGACCCAGATACCATCCAGCAGAATATGGTAGCGCATAGAGTACATTCTCTAATGGCACTGTCGAATATAATTCTTCCAGCAAGTATTTGTTGGTGGAAGGTTTTGGAGGTGAGTAATGGGAACCAAAGTCATAGTGTATTTGAATTATACTACTATGAATTTGATTCCCAAAATAAAAGAATCCCATATCGCACCTATTTGAGATTCATGGCTTTGATTCAATAGTCCTTCCATACCTATACCTTTTCCAAGCACCCCCTCAACATTGGCAGACGCCAGAAAAGTCACGGAGACAGGATTTATTCACACACAAGCACTCAACATAATGTTTACATGCCTACTGATCCAACACAGGGACAGCAGAATCCAACGTTTGTCTATGAATGGAGTCATTTTCATACAAAAGAACATACCAGTTACCTATAATACTACGATTACTTGCTCTCGAACTGTACATATGATTCATGCGGATGAAATGGAAGTGTCACAACGAAATACTCTAACACATAACAGATTATATTCTACCAAGAAAATGCACAAAAGAGAACACAAAATCGATGAAGATAAAAAAAAGGAAAGGAACTCACATTAGCAACAGAACCAGCCTCGCCCCGATCGCCACTGTCACGTGGCTCGATTCTAGAGTCTTTCTTCGCATATTTCCCCCCAACTCCCAAATCCTCACCTTCTATATCATCCCTATCATCATCATCCTTCGCCTTAGCATCCTCAAATCGACGTTTCTCCTTTCCATTGTCAGCCCTTGCTCTCTTATCACTCCTCTCCTCACTCTCGCTCCTCTCCTTTCTCTTCTTCCTCTCAACCGAATGAGATCGCTCGCGCTCGCGACGCGAATCCCGATCTCGGCTCCCCTCTCTTTCAGTTCGGGAGTCGGAACGGCCGCGATGGTGTTCATCGGATCTATGGCGGTCCTCATCGTGCTTAGAGCGGTGGTGGCGGTGGTGGTGATCTCTAGAAGCTTCCCTATCGCGATGGGAGTCGGATTCCCTACGCTTGCGGCTCGAAGTATCCTTCTCCATGGTTAGGGTAGGGTTCTCACTCTATGGCATTGATTTGAGGAGAAAAACCCGTTTTGATTGTAGGATTTACTTTATGCCGATAAAGCGATCGGCTCAATGACCGACCAGTCTATTGAAGTTGAACCGCTAACGACCGGTCCGGCTCTTATTTATAAATCGACCATTTGGAAACCAATCAAAATGAACTGAAAAAACGTACGGTAAAATTCCATGTGCATCACATGTTGTACCGTTCAATTGGTAAAAATGGGTGTAATATGGACAATTATTATTCAATTTTGATTCATTTTAATGAGTGACATGAAATCGAAATGATATAAATAAAAATGTAGGAGTAATATTAGAGCATCTACAAAGATGGCATTCAACATCCATTTAATTAATTGATGGATGGTGGGCTGCATCCAAACCATTGTGGGCTTTCGTTTAAATTGGAAAGAGAAGATCATCCAAATGTTTGGATAGGAGAGGGAAAAAAATTTGGCAGTTTTTTTATTAGGGTGGGTTGCATAATGCAATACTTATAAAGGTGAAATTGCAAAGTGCAATACCCAAAAATCAAGTTTTCAGAATGCAACACTTTGTGGGACCCTTTTACTTATTAAATTATTGTGGATCATTTTCTCATGTAAAAAGTAGATTAGGGTATAGACTTTTAGCTGTCATATCAAATCAATTCCTCACTGTCTCTTTCTGAAACTCAAATTCAAAAATTAAAAACTTTTATTTCCCTTATTGGGCAAGGCTCCTTTTTTTTTCCATAAACTGAATACACATTCGTTCACCCTTTTTCTGAGCTCTTTCAATTTCCACGATTCTTCCATTTTCTTCAAACACTAAACAAAGCATGGTGGTTGTCGCTATGGAGAACTGCTTCCAGGCGCAACGTGGTGAACAAGAACAGAGGTGTGAGGAGTTTTAATCATCTTCTCCTGCAAGTGGCGGCGTGGTTTGCTTGCGGCGTTTCCGGAAAGCGACTTTTTGAGAGTTTCGCGTGGAATAGAGCTCTGAAATTCCGGCGGTTTCCGGCAAGTGGCCACGAATTCCGGTGATGATAGCTTCAATTCTGGTGGACTTTTCGATTTAACCAAGGACGACTTCCGGCGGCTGATGCAAAGCAGATTCGGTGGCAAGGCAGCGGCCATGGGTGCGTGAACAGGGGCGACAGAGCTCTGATTCGGTGGGCTTTTTTCTTTGTTTTGCGTCTTCTTGAAATTCTTCTGGTTCCTTTGTGGATTTTTGTAACTTTTTATTGTATTACTTTTCGAGTTGATTTTTGTGCTCTTTGTTAATGACTGTGGCTAATTGGTGCAAATGGCGGAACAATTTTTTCTCTTTAGTTGCTTTGCATTGTTTGGATCTGTCTTTTTCCTTGATTTGATTCATGATGTAACCGACATTTGAGTGTGTGTTTCTTCTTTCTTTTCCCATTTTGACCTGAAGCTCTGTTAATGCTAATCTAGACTCACAAAATTTTCCTATTTTGTGAATTTGTATGGAAATGACTTGTGTATCTAGACATGATTTTCGAGATTTACTTTCTAGTCATTCAGTTTCCAATAAATTAGATGTAATATTAGACACATTTACTTTTTACATCTCAATAAATTAGATGTAATGTTAGACACATTTATTTTAGAAAAAAAATATTAGACACATTTATTTTTTATCATCTCAATTGGGCTGATTTTATTTTTTTCATTTGGGCCAAAAAATATTGCATGAAATATTAGGTCCAATTTTGAAATTTGAATAT
>JAPKLY010001295.1:26556-51411 GCA_026898435.1 Prunella vulgaris
TCCAAGATCAATTAGAGTCAAAACCATCAATATCACTCTCTTCCTTTCAATTATCCCAAGATGTCTCCTTCACAATTCAGTCTACCAAGCATTTTTTTTTTTAGATTATTTATCCAAGTCTCCTTGATTATTTCTTTACTCACATTTTCATGCGTCTTAAACCAATTGTATATTTGAATCTTTAAACTCTCCATCGTCTTCCCTACCTCAACTATTGCACTATTGCAAATTAAATCATTTCTCAATTTTCAAATTGTTCCAATTACTTCTCTCCATATCGTAGATGTCATTTTCCTTCTTCCACCGCTTTTCAATAGATCTGAATGTTACATAAAGTGCTTCACCATATCAATATGAGTTGTCTTTGTTTTCATCCACTTGTTTATTTCATCCCAAATGAATAAACTCAACTTGCAATTGAAGAAAATATGTCGGACTGATTCCTCCTCTTCCTTGCAATTTTGGCATTTCAATTTCTTGCAAATTTGGTATCAATTATTAATGAAACTTGGACATAAGACAGACCCAGCAATTATAACAGTACTTCATTTACAAAAACTCAACAATTTAAAATATTTCTAAGAATTCATTCATCATTTCTTGAAAGAAAACTTATGTCCTTAGTATTTCTTTCACAAAAAACCTACTCTTAAACTCATACTTGATGCTCTATACTATTTCGAGTACTTTCAAAAATCAGTGAGTTTCACCATTTTCAAATTGCCTAAACAATGCCAACTCAAATACCAATAACGAAATGTAGAACATTTTTGTGAGTGCAAGAAAGTGCTTCTTCGCCTTGATTTGCAATTGTCAAATGGACAAAGCAATCCATCCAAATTTTCTATGCCATCTTACACTCGAGGAAGAGATGGTTATTTGAAGTATCTAATCTAATGCGTCAAAGAAGTCCAAATTTATAGCATTGAAGTATCTTCTTACTGTTAAAAAGTATGGCTTAAAAATTTGGATGATTTACATATAGGTTCAAAAAAAATTACTATATTTACAAATAGGTTCAAAATATTTGCACAGAAGCACATTTTTTTCTGCACAACACCTATTTGTAAATATAGTAACTTTTTTTAATCTATATGTAAGTCACCCTAAAAATTTTGTCTTGGAACTAATCGTAAAAAATAAATTTTTAGTTTTTTGTGAAAACGCCAAAATATTAAAAACAAACTATATATTCCGACACCAATTTACCTTAATATCCCATGTTTTCAAATGAAAAGTTGAAATTGAATAAATATAATACATTTAAAATAATTACAAAATAAATTGATTAAAGTTTTAAATTATAAATTTAAAAAATTAACACTAATTGTGTGGAAAAAAAATTGAATTAATTTATTAATATGATCAGTTTTTGGACCATGTAAATGTTCAAAAAATAATTTGTAAGGTAAACCACCACCATTCATGTACCTGTAAGTTGCAGTATAATGAATATATATACAACAAAATAGAGAAAGAGCAGACCCTAACGACCGACGCTAGATGCCAGACGGGCGGGAGACTAGGGTAGTGTCTAGATGGGACGTAGGAAGGTTATAGTACAAACATAGGTCGAGAGAGTTGGAAAAAAATCGGCAAAGTAGGGCTTCGGCGGGGCATTTTAGAACACTGAGTCAACATAATAATACTAATGTATAAGCTTCAGGCATATTACTCCATTGACGAAATACTGTAATTCATCTTGTGAGGTTAGATTATAGTGCAATTACACACAGCATGTCTTAGTTCCCCTTCATTCTAATATATCCTTGGGGTACGTTTGTTTTGGGATTAAGGGGGTCGTGGGAAGTCATGACTTTGAAATCCTGAGATGTGAAAACCTTGATGAATAGTAAAAGTGTGTGTTTGTTTTGAAATTTTAGTAGGGTAGGATGTTACTTTATGTCAAATTAAAGTGTGATAATGATTGATTTTATAGGTATAATAATAGGTATTTTATGAGTGTTGGGTTGAAAAGAGTAATAATAAGTTTAATATGTACTATTTTTAGATGTGGATTGAGTTTGGGATGTGAAATCCGGATGTTACATCCCAAACTCGTGTAGAGACGTGATTGCAAAGTCCTACGTCCATCCGTGCTAGTCCCAAAACAAACATACCCTTGGGGATTAGCTCTACTTGATAACATAAGAGGACTGTCATGTTTAACTGGCTATGAAAGACACAGCCCTAAAAGCCACAAAGAATGCTACATTTCCATCAATACAACACCTTATATAGCTAATAATTCTTCCGAAATCAATAATGGAAACATTCACTTTACGAACCAGTTATGTTGTTTTCACCTGCCATTATAGTCCTTCGGTGGCTTCATCCTTTACAATAGTCCTTGGTGATGCTTGGACATGGGTGTTCTTTAGTTCCTCGTACTGCAAGAACATGTGAGAATAGGAGCAAAACCAGTTATCTACTAATTCAGGCACTTAAGGAAATACATATAATTTACGTGATAGGAAATAGGTATTTACATAACGTAATGAGTTCTTGATGTTTCAGGAGAATTTTAGCAATCTATAACCACAAATTCAGATCTAAAATGACGAGCTGAAACAACTGTAGCAGCATAACAAAATTAAATTTAGGAGTACCTCTCGAGATTTTTCTTGGTGCGCGGCCAAGAGGTCATTATATCTAGTCTGCAAATCTGAAAACTCAGCTTGCATTTTTTCGTATTCAGCCAGAGTTGGACCTCCTAACTTTTGCTGGACAAACCTGGTAAATCATACATACAAGCAGCTTGTTTAGCAGCAATTACTTCTTCGATAGTAAGGCACAGAGATGTTGATAACTGAAACTTTAAACATATATGGAATCAACTTTCTCCTTGTAAACCAATATCTACAGAACATTGACTCTGTTGCTACACATGTTCTTCACAAATTACCAGAAGATAGATTTTACTTACCCAAGTTCAAATACTGAAAGCATACTAGCGCACACACAAGAAACTACTTAATTGAGTGACCAATAGTTCTAGAAAATTCATGATGTACTTACTCAACAGCTGAGGAGGGTTTATCATTCTGCTCATACAGTGCGACAAGAACTACAGTTGAAGGGAAAAAGATATTAGAAAAGAAATAGAGAAACGAAAGCTTAATATCCATTCTAGAAGACTAAAACTAGTTATCAAAAGGGAAGTTATCTTAAAGTGGATGTGACCTTTTGTCAGAGCATCAAGAACTCCACTAGATTCCAGATACTTCCTAAAAGCTTCCTTCTTCGCTTCCTTTTCCTGTCACAGACAAATAATGAACTCAACATTGTGCGTGTGCGTGTGATAGAGAGAGGTAGCAATCTTGAAGTTTTTGTTCTTTTCATGGATAATCAGGTCTCAAAAGTATAAGAAAATTGTTCTTAAATTTGTGCACTATGGTTAATGCACTCTTTTAATTACAAATTATATATACATACATATATATATATATGCACGTGCAGAAGATTTTATGCTCAATGCACCCATCAATTTGCACGTAAAATTGAGTTTGTTTGTCCAAGAAAGAATCTTTGCTGAGACATCAAGTAGCAACAGTTTTACACTGCTATTTCTTGTTTTTAGATACAAACACTAGACACTATTGTAGATATGATAAACCTATTAGGAGCATTAGAAAGAATGCAAATGGCAAGTAATCAATGAAATGGGCCAATTCCTATCAACTGAGTGAACCAATGATAAAGAGATATAAAAGTTGCAACCAATCTTTATAGAGTCAAATGCAATATAAATTCCTAATTATGTCCCCATCCATAATCACCTCTGGTGGCATAATGATCAACAGGATACAAAAAGAACACTCTTCCCTTAACAAATAAGTGCTTCTTTACAGATATAACATCAACCATTTTCATACATACCAAAGAAGAGAAGCCAGAACCCACCCAGCAACACAAAATATGGAGATATGGGTGTTTATATGTACCAGGAAAAGAACATGGATCTCAGTCAATAGCTCCTAAACACCTTTCTAGGAAATTTTATGTAATCAATGACTCTTCAAGGAGTAGCAAAACATAAGTTTAAGGGCTCGTGAACTTGACAGTTCTATTCACATCATTAGATTTATTGTAAGATTAAATATTTGTCCACATAGGAAACCTATATGAATGATATTGCAATTCATGAGATCCGAATTAATACGAGATTAATATCAAAGAGACGTTTAGTAAATGGATATTTATATCTGATTTGGATTAGAGATGGCTACTTAAACTTTGGGTGAGGATGCATTCTGGATACAAGGGAAGTCTACAGGCAGGGCGAAAAAACATAGGAAACACAAATAATGTACGGATTAGGCATTTAAACAATTTCCTCCTTCTATAATGACCAAAGTGATGACTCCTAGCTGCCACAGTAATATGAATTTGTGTTGAAGGAAGATAGTGAGCTTGAATGTTTTGCAATGTTGATATCCACAGATGAGCTCACAATCCAAATGAAAATTGAATTTAGAAACTCTATCCTATTCGCATATCTTTGGTCTGTGATCAAATAATAATCAGTAGAATTCTTTAACTGTTGAAACATATTCCTATAGCACCACAGGATAAATGGGACGCTCTCCCTGTAGGGCGGCCGCATCTGAAAATCAACCCACGAAATGTTGATTTTACAATTTAAGTGCCAACATGCAATTGATTGAACTATTATCGTATAAAAATTTACCCTGGATTCTAAAACACGTGTCCAATTGATTGATCAAAGTCAACTTCTGATATGCAGATCAGAGCAGAACAAAACAAAAAAAAAATCATGTAGGCAAACCACATTGAGAAAAAAAAAGTAACTAATGGTGCCAATGCTTCAGCCCTGATTGTGTGAATTCTATGATTTACGGGCTGTAATAAATTCTGATGCAAAAATCATGCTAAGTGAAAAAAACACATAAATAGCAAACCGCAGTTCTAAATTTCTATACAAACACCATTTGAAAAAGCCCAAGATACGCCAATTATGATCGTAGTCCACATTTTCATTCAGATCATAAACCAAAATCCACGTAGTAGAATTCATATACTAAAAAATCCCGCACCCAATACTGCATCTGAAATCTTCAAGAAATTGCGGGAAGATAAACCAACCTCAGTACAATGCAAGTAAATAATCAAGTGACTGGAAATTCAAAAAGACCCAATCACCCAGATCTCGCAGTTCTTAAGAAGAATAGCTTATCAACCTTTACCTTTCCTCCACAACGCAACAATAAGAAAGCGAGCGGCGTGAAAAATCATAGGGGGATGAGAATTTACCATGTCTTCTAAAGCATTACCCGCTTCAAAGCTACTCAGCTCAGAATTTTTGCCGTTTAGAGAGGATTGTGCCTCTGCTTTTCTGCTAAGGCCTGTGTGTTTTTTCTGTGAGAGAGAGAGAGGAAGGAGATCACAGTCGGTGTGTTGTAGTATGCAATAAAGAAAGGTGGGCTTATATTTTCTCGACAAGTTACTTGCATAAATAATTAAAGTTGTAACTACTAAATTACTTGCATTAATTGTCAAAAAGTGGCTTGTAATAATTGTTCTTACTTCTTATTAATTGTCAAATTGTACGGTGCATCGGTCCAATTTAAATGTATTTTAAAAAAAATTAAAAATATAAATTATTATTGAAAAGTTACATTATTAAATATATATTTTTTATTAATAATATGTGTAATTTTTTAATGATATTTTATGTAATTTTTTAGAAATTAATTTTAAAACCTGATGATACAAGATTAAGGCTTATTTTCTTGACAAAATGTGTCTTTCATTTATTTAATTTATTCGGAGCTATGCGGGATCCACTTTTTGGAGAATATGAGTTGAAACAATAATAAGTGTTTGTTTGCAATTTCTAGTAGAGATAAAAAGTGATACTAATAAGAAATTTTTGTAACAAAATAAAAAATAGGGAGTGTTTTAAAATTAAGTTATTTTAAAAATTGAACAAGAAAAATGTGTTTGTAAAAGAAGTTATTTTCAAAAGAGTATTGAGTTATTATTTTTTTGGAAATGTGTAGAAGTATTTAATTAGAAGCTAAAAGTTGAAAATTGTTGATTGGCCAAAAGAATTAATGAACACTTAAAATAGTGGTTGAAAACATATTTGAAGAGTTTTTTTTTTAAAGAATCACTTTTACCTTTTGTTTAGAGTTTGCAAACAGGTACTAAGAGTATTTCTAATGGAATATCTTTCAAATAGATGGTTCATGAGGGATAAGTAATTCGACTCATTCACATCCTAGTCATGAATGTTTGGAATCTATATTATGCAATGACATGTTGTTTTTGTCAACAAGAAGTGAAGGGTGATATAAAATCAGTCTTGGGTTTAAGTTTTTTATGTGTACATCTCTTTTAGGAAAATTACTTGATGATTATATATACTTAAATTCTAAGTAATTTTAAAAAATAAATTTTTAGAAGTTGAGTAAAATTTAAAATTCTAATGAATAATAAATCCTTTTTTTAAGAAGCGGAAATAGATATGTCCTTGAGAAGACCCAATCATTTTACCAACTATCTTGATAAACTATTCCGAAATATCTCTAATATAATAAATTTGTCATCTAATGCATGTCAAAAATTAATATTCTTAAAAATGGACTTATCATCCTTTAAAAATAAAAAATAAAAATGAACTTATCATTAAATCGAACAATTAATTAAGTTATAGGTTTGTACAAATAATAAATGATTTGAATATAAAATATATTTTAGGGATGCAAATGGCATACGTCTAAGCAGACATCAATGTTGTTGATAGACGAACTACTAATTGGTAACCACAAGATTAATTGATCAAAGTTGAGAAGCTCGCCGATATGTCTAGGAGACATGCCATCAACCTTGATCACGTCAACTCTGGGGAGCTCGTCTAGATACCTAGAGACGAAGGAAGCTCGCCCAAACGCCAGATGACCAAGTCAATAGCTGACCGAGACCAAGAGAGAGAAGCTCGCAGGGGAGCTCGCCCACCTACAGGGAAGCTCGCCCATATCTAAGAGACCAGGCTGGAGTTCACCACCACACCATCCCGAAATGGCACGAGGCAACGGAGCTCGCGGAGAAGCTCACCCAAGCACGGAGTACATGCACTAGTCGTATAAGAAGCGAGTAGTGATGTAGTAGGACGAAACAGTGTAAAGGAAACATAGTAGTGAGTAAGGACAAGTGTCAAGGACACTTGTCAGCACCTAAAGCTAAGTAGGCTCACAAGGTGCCACCTCACCACATGTTAACCTATAAATAGGTCTCTTGTACACTCTTTCTCTCTCCCTAACTTTCACTATTTTCTCTCTCTAAACACAAATCAAGAACATAATTTCTTAATTTATTGTTTGGTGGATTTTCAAATAATTAACAGCCATCAATCCACATATTAACAAAATCCATCAACAAAGGTGCTTGGTGAAATTTCCGAAGACTAACTCAAATCGATGATAAATAGTAGAGACAACTTTTGGGGGCGCCGAGGTAGCCTTAGTGCCACCAAAACAGTAGGTAGTTTTTATTTTATTTAAAATAATTTAATATGAAAGTTGTTTCTAAAAAAAAAAAACTTTTGATTTTGCCTATACGGCTTCTATATTTATATATGCATATATATATATATATAGTAATTTAAATTGGAATGTTTTTTTTTAAATGCTCGACTCAAAGAATTTGACGGGATGATACCTCATGTGATGAGAAAGAAATAAAATTTCATATTGAGTTTGAGTTCGACGATTAAGACTATGATGTGTAGAGATGAACAACTTTTATCTTTTGAAGATCTCCTTAGTTCTAAATTGAACCATTATATTTAATGTTAATTTATTCATATTATGTATTTTACTATTTTTGCATTTAATTTAGAAATTGGGCATGTCGTATTGTGATAGTTTTTGGCATTTGTTGAATTATTGTATTTTGTAAAACATATAGTTGGTTATTAATATATTTTAAATTTATAATTTATCCTATAATTTGTATTATTTAATATAATAATAGAAAGTTTGATATAAATTGTATAAAAAAAAAACTTGGCTCCGCCTAGGCGCTGACAGCAATTGCCCTTCCAACGATCGTCAAATGTCATTTGCACACTTCATATTTATATATATTACCAAAAGTTGCATTAGACTATAAAATGAGATGCATCTCTCTTCAAATTTATTTTTTATAATAGTTAATTAAACTCATTTTTATTTTAGTTTTTCTATAATTTATTTGAATACTAAAATTTTATTTATATAATATCTAATAAATTAAAATACTGCCTTATTTTAATAGTTTTAAATATTTAATCTCCATCACACGATTGTGAAATAAAAAATTTAGTAAAAAATGAAGAAGGGTATAAAAGTAAAATATGGTGGGGTATGTTTAGTATTTTAGATTAAATTTTAATTTTAAATAGAGTATGTTTAGAGGAATTTGGGGTATGTATAGTCACACCCTTTGTTGTTTATGCTTCAATTTCCCGAGGGTATACTTTTTCCACAATCATGGCAAAGATGATTTGAATATCTGAAGAAACACTAGTTTTTTTTTTTACCGATAAAAACATCTCACATTTTCATTCCCTTGCCACCATTGATACATATTCATTTGCTTCAATGTTTCCACTATTAGTTACCTCAAATGGTGATAAATCAAACAACCAACATCATCTTCTCCGGTGGACACGTCGAAAATTTAAATGTTGCCCAAACTCAGATAAAATTGGTCAATCACCATCATCTTCAGTGGCCCGTCGCCTCACACAACCGCCGCCCTATCTACACTCACAAAGCCACCATTGCCTTCTCTGTGCCATGAATAAAAAATTTATAATAAAGTCAAACCCCCCTAAATCCCCCCCCCCCCCCCCAATCCACCCTCTTTCCTCCGTCGTCACACCACAGTCCCAAATTAAACCACACCAATGCCTTTGTTACAGTTGTCGTAGCAAAGAATTCACCCCATTTTGTTGATTTATTCGACGAGAGAGAATGAGAGAGACGTGTGTCTAAGAGAGATTACAAATAGTGTTGATATGCTTTGATTTTTTTTATTAAAGCATGTGAGAGAAATGTGAAATGATTTGTGTGTAGATAGTGCATAGTGATATCTTAATAAATAGGGAAAATGATTTTTTTAGTCCTTTATCTTTCACCTATTATGTTTTTCATCCTCTTAACTATACCTTCTTAAAAATAGTCCTTTAACTTATCAAAAATTATTTTTTTCGTCCTCTTAACTATACCTTTTTAGAAATAGTCCTTTAACTTACCAAAAATTGTTTTTTTCGTCCTCTTATCTGGTTGAAGTGGAATTTTTTTTATTTTTAATAACACACGCACACGTGGCCGCAGTTTGGGAGGGAAGAAACACGCGCTAAACACTGAAAAATCCCCAAATTATATCTCAATGCACATGATGTTGAAGGTAATGAGATCTAGGGTTAGATATAATTTGGGAATTTTTCAGTGTTGAGCGCGCGTTTCTTCCCACCCAAACTGGGGCCACGTGTGTGTGTTATTAAAAATAAATAAAAAATCCACTTCAACCAGATAAGAGGATAAAAAAACAATTTTTGGTAAGTTAAAAGACCATTTCTAAAAATGTATAGTTAAGAGGACGAAAAAAACAGTTTTTGATAAGTTAAAGGATTATTTCTATAATAGTATAGTTAAGAGGACCAAAAATACGATTGGTGAAAGATAAAGGACTAAAAAAATTATTTTCCCTAATAAATAATTTGATCTTAGAGGACCTCAATGAAATAAAAAAACACTTAAATGAAATTAACTTTAATTAAAATAATTAATTGAATTTTGAATTATAATTTTATTCTTATTTGTAATAAATACTTGAACCCCTACTTATATAGCATTATCAAATTGCCATAGACATATAACTTATAATGCCACTTCAAGCTATAGAGCTACATCCGACCAGCGGCTCCGTTGGCGGACCCAAAAGTTCAAGCCAAATGGCAAATGCAGAACCACTCAATCCGACCCACTGAAGATATTTCACACGCTCACTCGCAGATAAAATGATAAAATAGATACTTAGAAGTTAGAAAGTGAAAATAGTATGAAAATAAAAAGAAAAAATAAAACCATAAGTTGCAAAAGATAAATCAGAAATATCACAACAAAAACCCAAAACCCTACTTGGTAAAACCCTGTCCTCCATTTCCCAGCTCCCTCGCACGTCAGAGAGGGAAAGACTGAGCTATTATCCTCAGAATCCTCCTTATGGCTCAACAGTTCGATGAAGTTGACTAGAATTTAAGCATGGGGAACAGGAGGAGGAGTAGCAATCGGCCCAGGTGTAATTCAGAGCCAGGGAGTGGCATGAATCCTAAAGGAATTCATGATTCCAGTACCAGAGCTGCTAAAAGGAAAAGCAAGCAAAATCAACAGCTTTTTATGAATGATAAAGATTACAGGATGCGGCTTCAGGAGGTTTTGTACAGTCCGGAGCACATTTTCACTAAGATTTTTCGGAAGGAGGGACCGCCGCTTGGTGATCAGTTCGATTCTCTTCCGTCGAATGCTTTTCTCAGCGGTAACATGTTGAAATGTGTTCAGTTTTTGTTTGCTTAGGTAGAGACTGTGTTTGATTGTTCAACCGGACTGTGTCTTCATTTCAGTTGATTGAAATGCTAATTGTTACTGATTCCAGTGGTTTGAGATTCGAATGATGATTTTGAGAATTATGAAATATGTTAGGTTCATTATTTTTTTATCTCGATTAGGACTGGACACGATTAAACACAGGGATATGATACCGGAAATGCATAGGAAAGGTAGAATCGTGGCTAAGATTCTAAGAAGAGTGTTAATTTTTATTAACTATATGTTTTGCATTAAGCTACAAAATAGGTCTTGAATTGTATGATGCCTTTGGTACTTTAAGGTCTCATAGCTTAACGTGCAAGTGAAAGTTTTACTCTTATCTTAGTCCCCATGTTTTTTGGTTGAAAAGTTTTGAAATGGACAATTATAAATTCTGCATGCTTTTCATTCCCTCGACCAATAAGTTGGTTTTTTAATGTAGAGAACGGTTTTCTTACAGTCAACTTGCTGGTTCTCCGACTTCTTAAGCACAACATAGATATTGTGAGGGCCACCATTACCTAATCTGTGTTTTTTTATCTGTCAGGCTAAATTATCCAATTTCTTTGCAATTGTCTACAATAGGTCTTAATGGTTATTAGGTGATGTCCAACCCAAACTGGCATGGTAGATATTAAAATGGCATCACAAGGTAGACTTGCCGAGTTTGCATCCTCATGTATATTAATGAGTTGGTATGCATTTTGGACTCTTTGGAGTGCCTGCTCCCAAAAACTAAAGTTCCCCAGTTTGATTCTCCCAGTATATTACATCTTTCAGTAGTTTTCCACTTCAGTTCCCACCATTACTCTGCTTTTAGGAAATAAAAAAAGGGATTTAGGTACTTTTGGAACTCAAATGAGGGACCCCAGCTTTGACTTCCTGTGTATGACATGTATAACTGAAGCTTTTTTCCCCATCTGTTTCTTAACACGTCTGCAATTCTAAATCGTCACCTCCTATTCTTCCTCTCCTTATGTAGTGCTCCTCTTGAACAGCATCTGTAAATAAATATAAGAAAAATGAAAACCCAAAACTGGAAAGTGCAAAACCATAACAGCCAGAATGTATATCTTATAGACACTGTCAAAATCTTTCTCTTGATTGTTGTACTTTGGTTTCCAGATTCCAGAAGGAATTGTCATGAAGAGAACCACCATTCCCATAAAAGACGAAAGGTATTGAACTCATAATCCAACTGTTTCTGTTTCTTCCTCTCCTTCTTTTTTTGGTTTGTGTGGAGGAGGGTGGTATTTGTAACTTCCATTTTCTCACCTTTTCCCCCTTTGTTAGGTTTCCATGCATGCAATTTTAGACTATGAAACTTGTTGTGATAACATTTCACCTGCACTGAGGCACGGGATTGGGAAAGGACCAATGACCTCAAATGGTCCTCCTTTAAAGAAATATGGAATGGGCAAAGGTTTAATGACTTTAAAGAGTGTTTTAAGAAAGAGTCATGGCATTGGGAAAGGTTTGATGACAGCTTGGCAAGATGCAGATCCTGATGAAACAGATGTTCCATATCTTCCTTACAGCAGTAAGCGAGCCACCCCAAAGAAGAAGAAAAGAGTACAACCACGGGAATCTATTCTGGTTTGCTTTTAAATCCTGTGACAATCAAATGTCTTTTATTGTACAAATAAACCTAGTTAAAATGTATAATGCAATCACTCTTTATAAGATGTGACAGTTTCACTTTTTTGAAAAAATGGAACTAAATTAAGTTGTTCCTTGTACAGACAAAATTGGCAAACAAAGAACGGGCTAAGAAGAAGACTTCCCTAAGAAGTAGAAAGGTATAGTTGCTTGATCTACTGTAATACCAGGAAATCATTTGGTTATCCACATAGTTCATGCTTTATTTTCCATGCTATGATTGCAGGTGCAATGCCAGAAAATTCAAAAGCGGAACAAGCCTCGTAAAGAGAAGTGTAAACTTGCTCTTGAAGATATGAAATGTATAGAAAACACGGATTTTACACTGTTAGTGGATGATGAGGAACTGGAGCTTAGAGAATTACAAGCAGGGCCAAATCCATTATCTTGTTCTGCTCATTTTTCAACCAATGGTTCTCATAGCTGTTCCCTTTGCAAAGGTTAATCGAATTACTCTTTACTGTTTACTT
Source organism: Prunella vulgaris (assembly GCA_026898435.1). Taxonomy (NCBI): domain Eukaryota; kingdom Viridiplantae; phylum Streptophyta; class Magnoliopsida; order Lamiales; family Lamiaceae; genus Prunella; species Prunella vulgaris. The sequence goes on from JAPKLY010001295.1 coordinate 39,284, forward strand.
TCCATTTCTTAAGTGTTCCTTATCTGTGTCATGAAGTAATCTGTATAAATCATTTTCTTCGCTGAAATTATTGGCTGCACCGTACCTGGTGTGTACTTCATCTAATTCTGTAGTAATTTTTGTATCTTAACAGACTTGCTTGCCAAGTTCCCTCCAAATTCTGTTACAATGAAGCTACCATTGTCAATGCAGCCATGGGCTTCCTTGCCAGAACTATCGAACAAACTTTTTAAGGTATCTGAACAAGTTTTTCTTTTATGCTTATGTATTCCAGTTGATTCTTGATGCAGATTGAGTGTGTTTCAGATTGCATCACTCGGAAAAAAATTCTCAATGTAACACACACTTCTATCTTGAAAACATTCTATTGTTTCACAAACTATGGTATAAACACCCATAAAAAATCCATTTGCTGGTAGTAATGATATCTCTAATTCTCAATAACTTTTTGTTTTGTTAAGAAACACAAAAATTTATTCACAAGGCAAAAGAAAATAAGTACAAGGGATAAGGATCCCTCAAAGATTACAAGCATTCACAATAAAAATTATAAGACTAGATTCCAACTCCTAGTTAACTCAAAACATTAAACAATCCTTAAACAATTTGTGACTAGAAGCTCATAAGGCAATTCTAAATTTAACCCTGTTGTACACATCATCAATAGACTTAGATTGTTATCAAACAATCTCCTATTCCTTTCCAACCAAATAAACCAAAGAACACCTGGGACGATTAGCCTCCACGCTTTAGACTTTGTACTATCACAGCCTCCCAAAGTAACAACTCAAGGCGATAAAACATATATTGAACTTTCACTTCACTTTTATCTGAACTTCTTCTTTGGTTCAACTGGAATTCTAATAATGGGATGAAGGAAGTGTACATGCTTTCCATACATGCTCACATAATTTCTCTATTGCCTTCTTACCATCCCCATCTATATGTAGATATCTTCCACTTAGAAGTTTTATAAATATATACACTGATACAAGGCAGTTTGTTATTCTATTTTCATGTAATAATTCTCTGCTATTTGTTTATTGAAGGCATTCCATTTTCTTAGCACGCATGCTGTAACAATCAGCATATGTTCATTCACCTTAGATGAGTTTGCAGAAGCATTTCATGATAAGGTAAGCAGACATCCTCTCCATATTTTATTCATTTTTGTATTATATAGCTTGTTAAGTTATCAGGGTGCCTGTTTCAGATTTCTTGTTCTCATCATCTTCTCTTTCTTGTCTTTAGGAGTCACTATTACTTGGTCAAGTGCATTTGGCCGTTCTCAAACTACTTCTATCAGATATTGAAAAGGAGCTAAGTAGAGGATTTTTCTCTCATGCAAGTAAAAATAGCAAGTTTTTGGGGTTGCTTCGTTCGGTGAGTATGTCTACTGTCTACCACAATATATAATCAAAATAGTTTTTATGTTCATTGTAGACTAGGAATCTATATTATGATTCTCCATTTATCTCACATATCAATTATACCTGATCGTCTAATATGAAATTTAAATTTATACCTTTTGATCACGCCAAGTGCGAAACTTTAGTTATCCCAACTTAGATTGCTAATGGATGAACTTCAATACAATGACATTCTGTTCGGGTGTTATAAACAAATATGGTAATTGGAGAATTTTGTATCCAATTATTTAAAAACCTAATTTAATTGGCTTTGTCAACAAATCAAGTCCTTTGAGATTACTCTCTTAAAATACACTTGTCCATTACCCTACATCTTAGTTGGAGATTTTATGATTATTTATCACGATTATAACTGAAGTTGGTGGTTCTTTTGCAAGCCTGATCTTAACAGTTTACTTGAGTTCAAAATCAAGAGCTAGGTTAACCAATGAAATTATGTGGTTATCTTTTTATCATTCTGATAGGTTGCTCTTTTCTTTTCTTTTTTTTTTTTTTTTTTTTTTTTGTGGAAGATCGTGGAACACGAGATGGCTTCAATTTCTTACATGACTTCAGGAATACTAAATTATCACAACTTGTTTCTAAAGATCCCTTCCTTGGATACCGCTGAGAACCTTAAGCTAAACCCAACACTGTAGGTGTGAAAAATTGTCTTTTGTTCATGGAGTAATATATTAATGATTTCTAATGAACTGAAGCTCATCATACAATGTTATAATGGTTGAGGTACTATTTGGAAAAAAATTCAGAACCATTATCAATAACAAATATTACTTTGCCCTCTTTCCTGTTTTGCTTTGCCAGAGGCCATTTTTAAAATTACATGTATATATCATGTATCTATATAATTGTATGGATGCCACATTCAACAATAAAAATAAAGGGAGAAAATATTTACCTTTTCATTTTGGTGGTTCAGGAATCTCTTCTTTCAAATAAGTCCTCTGTTGTAATACAAGGAATAACTTGACAGTTGGTCATTGATCACCAAAAAAACATGCATTGAACTTGAATTCTATTTTACCCTTTGACCTACATTTATGGTTTTCACAGCTTGAACATCAGGGCTCTGTTCTAGAGTTCTGGCAAAAGTCATTGAACATCATGACATGGACAGAAATACTACGTCAGGCATTGATTGCAGCTGGTTTTGGCTCTAGGCTTGATATTACAAGGAAAGAAACTCACAACAAGGTAGTCAATTTCCTGATTCGCATGATTTGCTTCTTCTGATTTGTGCTGACTGTCTCTCAGCTTTACAGTTTTGTCCCATCATAATGTTTTAGATTATGGTTTGGCATCCCCTCACTCTGTTTCTTCTTCAATATGTGGCAACTTTTAGACAATAGACATATATACAAATAGGGCAGCCTCGACACAAAGGACTTCTTTTGGCATGCATACTGATTGCAGCTTCTTACTGTAGTAATTGCATTTACAACAAGGCTTTTATTTTTTTGCTTACGTACTTGCTGTGTAGCCTCTATATCTTGTTGCAAGGTGCTTGATTAATCACTTAGGAAAGGCTTATCATATGATACAAGAGCTCATTATTATCAGATTTCCTTGAAGAAATACTTCTTAATCTTGTTTGCTTTTGTTTTCTAGGAAGTCAATCTCATGGATAAGTATGGCTTAAGCCCTGGTACATTGAAGGGAGAACTGTTCAGTCTTTTGCTCAGCCAAGGAAATAGTGGAATGGAAGTCTCTGAGTTGGCAAAATCTACATCAGTATGTATCTCTCTATGTCAATTTTTTAGCAAATGAAATGTAGCTACATCATGTTTAACTTTAACTAAGTAGATGTTATTTTTTTCTCCATGAAGATTGTTGAGTTGAGTCTCACGAATACACCCTGCGACTTAGAAAATTTGATCGTCTCAGCTCTCTCCGGTGATATATCATTGTTTGAGAGGATTTCCTCATCTGGATATCGTCTGCGGATCCATGCTGCTGACAAAGAATGTGAAGATAATGAATCTGGTTCTGATGACGTTGGGAGTGGAGATGACATTTCTGAAGTTACTGGGGAAAATGATGCAAATGATTCTGAGGATGAGTCCAGGGGTTCCAGTCTATCCAAGACTTGTGTTACTAACTCTATCAATAATGTCCTAACAGTAAACAATGAAATTGATGAGAGCCATCCAGGAGAATCATGGTTGTCAGGACTAATGGAGGGTGAATATTCAGACTTAAGCATTGAAGAGAAGCTCAGTGCATTAACCACATTAATTGATCTACTTCGTGCTGCATTCAGTATCAGAATGGAGGTAGTCACTCTTACTGTTTGCTTGATCTCCTTTTTCTTTGATGTAGTAATGACGTACTTTAGTTAGGTCCATCAGATGGCTCCCTTATTCTTCCATTCAGGTCTCTTATACCCATTTTTTAATTTGCTGCTAATTTTTGGCCATTTATCACTACATGATTTACTATGCGTACATACATAAAAATGTGTGGGTTCTGTAGGTTTATCCTTCACACTTCCCTGAAATGATTTATAGATTTCTCTAGTTGGTAAATTATGTGTGTTTTGCCTATAATCATCATTAATTTCTTTTGCTGTAAATGAAACAAATAAGTTAAAATTAACTGAGCAAGTGTTCTATAAGTATTGCTAAGCCCCTGAAAAAGGTTAGGGAGATGCAAGTTGACAGTTTTGAATCAGCATGAATATTGATAGTCACTATTTTGAAATGATGATTTATGACCATCAGACTGTCAGATTCAGCTCCTATCTGCTACTCCCTCCGTCCCCAATATTAATTCCTCTTTATGAGGACACGCGTTTTAAGAAAAATGAGATAAAGTAGAATAGTAGATAAAGTAAGGATATTGTGGAATAATCATGGGGTCCACTAGAGAATAAAGTGATTGTTTGTGAGTGATAATAAAATAATATTTTCTAAAAGGAAATGGGAATAAATTTGAGGGACGGACGAAAATGAAAAGTGGGAATAAATATTGGGGACAGAGGGAGTATTATTTAGGTGGACTTCAAAAGTTCGTTCGATTGAGCATTTGTTTGTGAATCGTTGTCTACAGCACTAATTATGATCCATACCTTTAGGCTTTAGCCCATTTTGCTCTTAACTACTTAAGACAGGATCATTTAAATTGGATTAGTACTGACATGTCTTAGAATGGTGGTTATTCGTCATATTCATTTTGCGTTCTAAGGGAATCCTTTAGCTCAAGTAATACTCTATTCATTTACTGCACTCTGGAAATCAGCTCATGAGCATCCACCCCACCCCCCCTCCTGCTAGTAAAATAAGGTGTTAGTTTTAGCTTCTTAATTTTTCTCTGAACAGTCAGCCTTTCGCTGCAGGAGAATGTTGAAAGTGTTCCTTTTTTAATTGGCTGATCTGAGATTATTGTGCACAGGTCATATCTGTCAATGTTAAAGTTCTCTTATCTGATTCTCTTAATTAGAATGACATGAAAATATAAAAATAAAATAAAATAAATCTGGGAAATAGTTGGATAGTTTATTAGTTTTTCTCTTCCCACCCCCTCTTCTAGCATAGAACAATGTAGCTATGCTTGTTGTTTTCTGGTATTCTCTGCTCTATTAGTGTTTTGGCCGGGACTGTGTAGACGGCATTATATTTTACCTGCTGTTTTCACATTCTTGACAATCTATCGTCTGATATGTTATCATTATAGTGGGCTATATTAAATATTCAGGTTAATAATATTTCAGCAAGATTGTCCTTCACATTTTCAGGATCCCTCGGCATCAAGTGCAGAATGTCCTCTGGGAACCTGCCATTATGGTTCTGGTGCTAAAATTAAAAGATCAATGGTGAAGCAGTGGAACTCACACGGGCTGTTAGGAAGCTGTGGTGGGCAAACTTTTAGCAAAATCGATATGAATATACCAGAACCAATTGATTCTTCAATTATTATGTCAAAGATGGATGAGAAAGAGAAGCAAAATAATATGAAAAAGATTGGAAGCCAAATGGAAGCAGATGACTTTTTGCACCCTATGCAGTCTATCTTCCTCGGTTCTGATCGTAGATACAATAGATACTGGTTAATCTTGGGCCCTTGTGATGAACAGGATCCTGGACACAGGAGGGTTTACTTTGAATCTTCAGAAGATGGCCACTGGGAGATCATTGATACTAAAGAGGTCACTTCAAATATCTTTATTTAAATCTTTACAAACAACTGTTGTTTTCTGCATAATATTATTAACCTCCATGCTTGTTTGTAGGCTTTGTATGCTTTGCTGTCCTCTTTGGACTGTAGGGGTGCCCGGGAGGCTCGACTTCTAGCCTCCTTGGAAAAGCATGAAGCAGTTCTGAGTGAGAGGATGTCCAGTACACCAAATAATATTGAAAATAGGCAGCTGTCACAGTTAGAGCAATCTGAATTAAGAACTTGTAGAGAAGATAGTTCCTCGCCAGTGTCTGACGTAGACAACCGTCCGAACTTAAACGAATTGGGAAATGAACTTCCCACTTGTAATGGTGCAGAAGCTATTGAAGCTGGGAAGAAAGGTGAAAAGATGGGACAGAAATCTGACCGTTCCCGAGCTTTTGATGCATGGATTTGGAAGTCATTTTACTCTGAACTTAACACTGTTAAAAATGGAAAGAAGGCTTATCTTGACTCACTCAGAAGATGTGATCAATGTCAGGATCTTTATTGGAGAGATGAAAAGCATTGTAGAATATGCCATGCCACATTTGAGCTTGATTTTGATACTGACGAAAGATATGCTGTTCATTCTGCAACCTGTCAGTCAAATAATGATGTTAATAAATGTCGAAGGCAGAGAGTTCTATCTTCCCAGTTGCAGGCACTCAAAGCTGCAATCTACGCAATTGAGGTGGGTTGCATAAATCTAAAGTTATATCTTCATATTATTTAAATCTAAAGCTGCAATCTACGCAATTGAGACAATTAACTGTTTTCATCATAGTATTTTGCTAAGATTGTTCTGTGTGTAAGGATTTATTTTCAAGTTTCTACTTTCTGGCATATTTTATTGTTTAAGAACAGTTTCGTTTGCATATGCTGATATTATGTATCTTATGAAAATTGAAAACTAGTTTGGACAAGATAAATATGTGCAGTCTCTAGAGTCAGAATTATGAAAACTTGATCTTGCCAGGACTAGGGCTTTCTTGTTTTGAATTCACCAGTCCCTACGCTGCTGAGGCTACATGCTTATGTTGTCTCACTTTTACTTTTATTATACTCTCTCTTCCGAAGTATATTATATCACTTCCTTTGCTTAACATCCCACCATTTCCTATGTAGTCTTTTTTTTTACCAAATTATCTGTACTATAAACAAGAAACGTACAAGACTAATACTTGCACTCTACATGTGACAACAGAAATCTGAGATACAAAGAAAGAATCTCTACTTTCATCCCAAGTGTTTCTGATCAAATTATGCCCAAATATTTTTGATGGAGGGAGTATTGTCTTGATATTTTAGTACAGCTGATGATAATGATGACACAAGATTCCCCATACTTAATTTAAACTGTTGGAAGTCTTTTTTTTCCTATTCACGAAATTCTCATTTACTGCCCATACTTTGTTGAGCAAATACTGCGTCTATTAGTTGATTGCTTCTATAACTTCTGGTCTTCATAGCCAACGTAGAGTAACTGTATTGAGATCATTATATCTTGTCTTAAATCATTGGCTTGAGGTGCTTCACATATTTGCTATTATTTTAGGTACAGCAAGATTTTATTACTTTGGAAGAAGTTGAAAGCTAAAGCATAATCAGTAAAATAATCCATATATCGAGTAGAGAATAAGGTCTACGCTGGTTGAAAGATATGAACTGTTCTAAACTGAAAATAACGTACTTTAAATCACATGGAAAATTTTGTGGCAGTTTCCAGTTTTACAATGTTGAGTAGGTAGGAGTTGAGAGATGGGGGGCTTGTGAAAAATACAGATACTGTTAGGCATGGGATTTCTTGAGCTATAATCTGGAGTCTTTTAATCAGTACTGTTGTTTATATGATATGTTTTTCAACTTCTTGCAGTCAGCTATTCCTGAAGATGCCTTGATGGTGTCATGGAAAAGATATTCTCATAATGTGTGGGTCAATAGGCTGCGACGAGTCTCCAGTTTGAGAGAGTTTTTACAGGTGATGCATATAGCTTTTGTCATTATTTTCTTTCTGAGAGGTGGTTGGATTTGAGATGTTAAAAAAATTCTGTTCTTTTTTAATATTTTAGGTCCTCGGTGATTTTGTAAATGCCATCAATGAAGACTGGTTTTATCAAAACAATGTTGGGGGTTCCTATTGCTATGCAGACGATATGGTTTCCAGCTTTTCAGCAATGCCACAAACATATTCTGCAATTGCACTTTGTTTGGTGAAATTGGATTTATTGGTTGCCTCCTGTAGAAATGGGCCGCTCTCAAAATAAATCTAAAACAGCTTGCTGATTTCGAGGTATGCAGTGTTCATAACATTGGTGTTCTGTTCTGCAAAGTCTCCTGAACGATGCTGTTCTTGTCTTTCTTGGCATTTTCATGTTGTCCATACATATTTCTGTTTTTATCGTGACATGGTCCTGGACTAGGTAGTTAGATGGCCTTGAAGCAATTGCTAGTTATATATCTATAACTGTTATTTATTGGTCAGCACATTTGAGTGTATGTTTGATTTAAGATTTAGTGGATTTAGGAATTCAAATTTCAAAATCATGATAAATAGTAGTGATGTGTGTTTGTTTTGATGTTTAGGTAGGGTAGGATTGAACTCTATGTAAAATAGATGTGTAAGATTGATGTTGTATTGTTATACTATTGTTAGTTGTAATTGTAATGGTTGAAAGATTGTGTAATTATTAGTGTGTACTGTAAAGTGAAATATATAAATAATAGAGTGAGAATAAAAATAAAAATTTGCATCAATTAATTGGTCATTGAGACATTGACTCATTGGGGAGAGTGTGATGGAGAAAAATTGGTATGTTTTAATAGGTAGTTGTAGCTAAGATGCATTTGATCTTTAAAGTAGAACCAGATTTAGATTTGAAATCTCAGGAGATTGTTGTTTTTCTTCTTCTTGGTTAGGACTTGGGACCAAAAGAGCTGGCTTTTGAAGTTTGCTAATTCTTTTCAAGAAAATATATATATATTTTTTTAAATGGTCGACTTTTCATCAGTCTCAGCAACCGATAGAAGCATAATATTTCTCTTTTTTCTACTTGTTAGTACTGTATGACGTGTGATTTTTCCAATCTAAATTAAAGCTATTTAGTTGATTCCACCCCTCAACTCAGTTCTCTGTTTCAAGTATCTAGAAACTATGTTTTCTTTGTTAACTAGTTTCTCGTGTTGGTGAAGTGATCATCGGCCATCACTGTTAATAAAACGACGTTTGTCTTTGATATCAGGACCCCAACACAACCAATACTAACTTTTGAAGACGTTTTGGAATGATGGACGTTGAAGCTGCTGTTGGAGGCCTGGACCAGAAACAGAGTGAACCACTTACTTGCTTTACTAAGACTAATCTTGTTAACCAGATAGGTGGAATTGGGAACATTCAAATTTCGAGAGCACATTTTTCTTTTTTGAAGATGAGGAAATAACCCTACCCTTCCTTGTAAGTAAATAAACTCAAAACTCTCTTGTTTTCACTCACGATAGTACTTTAGGCCCTCTCTCTCCCTCCCTCCTACTCTTCTTTTGTAAAACTATACTGCTTACAATTTGTTGATTGTAAATGTACTTATAGTGCTGAGGAAAGGGTTACACCCTTGCTTGAAGGGTTTTTTGAGCCTTTTTTAAGAGAAGGTATAACTTGTGAAATGCGCATCACTAAGTAATAATGTTACCACTAGTAATAATGTTACAAGTATTAGTCTTATTAGTAGTAGCAATAGTTTTTTACTTTTTTGGTAATAATTTTGAAATTTGAGCTTTAAGGGGGGGCTATGATAACTGTGATTACTCTTTTTGAAAAATTTAATTTATATAGAAAATAAAAAAGTTAATTTATTTATGTACTTGTTATTTTCCAATTAAATTTACTATTGTCTCGTTAAATTTTTTATATTTAATCAAATTTAATGGAACATTTCAGTTATAACAGTATGCATGTTTTAAATTTTAAATCAAAGTTAATGTTTGGTTTCAAGCGATATTGGTGTTAGTTTTTTGTTCTAATGTTCAGTTATACAATTTTGCCGGCGCACAAGAAATTGAGTGCAACTAATGCGTTTGATTTTATAAGCTCAATAATTCAGAACTCTAGAAATAATCCACGTATAGTTATTTGCATCTTATTTTATTAGTTCTTTTAAAATTATTTGCATTTTCTAAAGGGTTAATTTTATATAAATGCACTGACTTTTTACTCAATTTTCAATTTAATCTCGAGTTTCACGATTATTATTAAATATTAATGTTAGGGTAATATGTAATACTGCAAGTATAATATTAGAGTAAATGTGTTTTACTATGAATATGTGTTACTATTGGAGCAAATGTATATTAATGTTAGAGAAAATGTATGTTACTGTTGGAGCAAATATATGTTATTTCATTAAACAATAAATCTAGATTTTAAAAAATGGTAAATATATTAAAAATACATATTTATTCTTATAAAGCAAATAAATATAATTTTTAAGGACTAATGAGTAGTAATACACATTTGTCCATACAGTAACATAATTTGTGAGAGAAAATTTTAAAATAAGCATTTGCACGATTTAAAAAAAAAATCAATTTAACTTGCAAATTTTCACCTGAAGCGGTTCATGGTTCACAAATTTTAAAATTTATTTATTTAAATATATTTTAAATGTGAAATATTTCACAAGAATCTCTCTTCAAAGAATATCAATATTGTTATATATATAATTCCAAATATTATTTTTAATTATTATTTTGTATCATTAAAAAAATCTTATATATTCAATGAACTGCCCAACATACAAGGCAATGTTCTAGTTTGCAATTTTGTAAAAATAATATTCTAATTTTTTAGTTTGTAAAAACAATGTCCAACTTTTTATCTTAAAAATTATACACTTTTCATATATCCAATAAACTTGATTTAAATAAACTTATACAAGGTAATTCTTTGGTGCAGCATATCAAATGTATTTTAAAAATATCTCTCCTATTATCTTTAAAAAAATCAATTCTTGTTTTCAATAATTATAAAGATCATTAAAAAAATATTCTTTTAAATACTAACCCCCCTTAAATTTATAATTAGAAAGAATTAGGGGAGCTTTAACCATTTGATCAAACATTTATAATACAATCAGTCAAGTATAATAAATTATAATAATTAATTAGGAATTCACATTTTTTTTCATATATATATATATATAATGCTATTGTTTCCTTATTTATTTTGATGGAATTTGATCGAAGCATTTCTTGAAATACTCCGCCTACAACGGCACTCACCAAGGATTTTTTTGGAATAAAATATATCTCCATCATCCTCTGCTTTTTCTGAGTGAGAGAGAGAGCAACGACTCTTTCTCAGAGAGAGAGTATTTTGAAGATGACTCTGAAACTCTTATGCAAGATGATAAGTTTCAGACATTGATAATAAGCCCCTCCGATCCCATTGCCCATTAGAGGCCTTAAGCTGCGCCTGCCTACCCCCAATGACGACTGATTACTCTTTTGAAAATTTGATTTATATGGAAAATAAAAAAGTAAATTGATTTATGTACGTGTTATTTTCCAATTAAATTTATTATTGTCTTGTTAAATTTTTTATATTTAATCAAATTTAATGGAACATTTCAGTTATATAATAAAATGCATGTTTCAAATTCTCAATCAAAGTTAATAATTGGTTTCAAGCGATAGTGGTGTTAGTCTTTTGTTCTAATGTTCAGTTATACAATTTTTACCGGTGCACCAGAAATTGAGTGCAACTAATGTGTGGGTGATTGATTCAAGTTAAATTTGTTTGATTTTATAAGCTCAATAATTCAGAACCTTAGAAATAATCCACGTATAGTTATTTGCATCTTATTTTATTAGTGAATTAGTCTTGTATGCACCAGTTACATAGTGCAACTCAAGTTCATTTTTTAAAAGTTACACAATATACTACTGAAAAGTTACACATGTTATTACTGAAAAGTGTATCTTTTATAGTGTAATTTTTCAGTAATAATTTGTGCAACTTTTCAGTAATAAAATGTGTAATTTTTAAAAAATGAACTTGAGTTGCACCGTGTAACTGGTGCACATGAGACTTACTCTTTATTAGTTCGTTTAAAATTATTTGCATTTTCTAAAAGTAGAAAATATTTAAATATTTAAAAATACATATATATGTATATATTTATTTAAATTATATTGCTTAACTTTTTTAAAAAGTATATTTTTAAAGAGTGTGTCTACTATGTACCCTAGTGCATAGTATGCACCCTTAATTCAAAAATTAATCTTACTATTTCCCATCCAATTTTCTCCCTTCCAAATCGCAACCGCACTCCTCCTAATGGCATGAGCATGTATACATATATGCAAGGATGAAAATATCGGTATCGATGGAAATATCGGTACCCTGAATTTATGGATATATCGGTGGAAATATCGATATCGAATATCGATATCGGTAAAAAATAGAAAATTCACGGAAATTTCATTAAAATGATGGAAATTTAACATGAAATTTTAGACAATATTATTACTAGTCTTAATACATTAATTGAA
>JAPKLY010001296.1:0-26979 GCA_026898435.1 Prunella vulgaris
ACAAAATCTAATGTGCAAAAAAATCAATTCAATCTAAATACATTTTCACCAATATAAGTAGAAAAAAAATTGTGAACCTGTATTTTGTCGTGTCATAATTAATGAGTTACTTATCCATAGAAAATATTTTTACAATATCACCCCAAGTGACATATATATAAAGAAGGGACTCCTGCAACAGAGTTTATATCAAAATTCTTCTGTTCTTCACTTTACTAATTTTCCTTGCAAAAAAATCTTAATTCCAATTTATAAAGAAAATGGAGCCACATAGCTAGAGAGACCACCAATAATCATGAAGCTTTGAAAAAGACATTTCTACACGGAGAAGGATCTTGTTCCATTGTTCAGGTAGTCTTCATAAATAAGTTTTTGTTCCAAATTGTTGGGACTATTACTGATTAGAAAATTTACTTTTGTTATGACCATATTTTGTTCCCTTTTTAGCAAGATATTTATAAATTCTCGTTTTTGTTAATTTGATTCCATTCCATATGACAGTGGTCGAAGAAAAATTCTTTTTTCTTATAATTTTTCTACATGCAACAGGAATCGACATCACCATTTAGTATGAGGGAATCAAGGGAAAAAGAGAGATCTGGAGAAGATAAAAGATTCTTCTTTAATCTATTCAAGTTTCAAGATATGGAGGAAAAATACCACTTAGAGATGCATGATGAGGTATAAAATATTTTTAAGAGATATTTTTTTATAGCTAGTTTGACACATGTTAGATGGTTAAAATTAGTCACAATACTCAAAACCATACAATGTTTTATACCTCTAATGTATTACTTGCATAATTATTAATTGTGAGTTATGAGATATTCCAAGTAATATATTAGAAGAGAGGCAAGATCAGATAAACAAAATTATTTGTATTATAGACCAACATCACTCAAAAGCGTTGATTTGGCTGATTTGATATAAAAAAACCATAAATTTCAACCGCATATAACACAAATTAAACAGATATTTACTATTTATAGAATTTATCATATACCCACATTTTTGTTATCCGATCCAGATGTGCTCTAACCACCTCCAGCTAACATGACCGTACTTTTATCGCACAAAATCTATTGTGCAAAAAAATCAATTCAATCTAAATACATTTTCTCCAATAAAAGTAGAAAAAAAATTGTGAACATATATTTTGTCGTGTCATAATTAATGAGGTACATATCCATAGAAAATGTTTTTACAATATCACCCCCACTGACATATATATAAAGAAGGGACTCCTGCAACAGAGTTTATATCAAAATTCTTCTGTTCTTCACTTTACTAATTGTGCTTGCAAAAAAATCTTAATTCCAATTTATAAAGAAAATGGAGCTACATAGCTAGAGAGACCACCAATAATCATGAAGCTTTGAAAAAGACATTTCTACCCGGAGAAGGATCTTCTTCCATTGTTCAGGTAGTCTTCCTAAATAAGTTTTTGTTTCAAATTGTTGGGACTATTACTGATTAGAAAATTTACATTTTTTATGACCATATTTTGTTCCCTTTTTAGCAAGATATTTATAAATTCTCGTTTTTGTTAATTTGATTCCATTCCATATGACAGTGGTCGGAGAAAAATTCTTTTTTCTTATAATTTTTCTACATGCAACAGGAATCGACATCACCATTTAGTATGAGGGAATCAAGGGAAAAAGAGAGATCTGGAGAAGATAAAAGATTCTTCTTTAAACTATTCAAGTTTCAAGATACGGAGAAAAAATACCACTTAGAGATGCATGATGAGGTATAAAATATTATTAAGAGATATTTTTTTATAGCTAGATTGACACATGTTAGATAGTTAAAATTATTTAAAATACTCAAAACTATACAATGTTTTATACCTCTAATGTGTTGCTTGCAAAATTATCAATTGTGACGTTAACTTGGTCTATAATAGAAATAGAAAGTAATTAAAGGTTGCAAACTTTACGAATGTAAGGCATAGAAGTCACCATACTGCATATTGCACACCAAACATTTGTAGCTCCACTTGAGTAAAAGAGCACAGTTCTACACTCATAGCAAATAATTTGACTTTGTATCTGCCAAAACTAATATGCAGGATTTAATCGAAAGGTTTGGCTTTATTAAAACGTGTCCTTCAATTTCTTTCATTCGTTGGAGTAGAAATTTATGAGATACACCATGAGACAAATTATGTGCGTATTCCGTAATATCTCAGCCTTAAATTTTCTTTATTAATTCGATTCTTGGAAGATATACATTTTCTTTATACATACTAAGATATTGTATATACATTATTCTTTTTAATACATTAAAGAACAAGAAATGTAGTTTTTTACTTATATATTGCACGATAAACGTCTCTAAATTAATAGCATCAATAACAAATTTTGAAAAATCCCAAACACAAGCATAAAACCCAATCAAAATCAAAAGAGAATTATAACAATTTGCATTTGAATCTGCTAATTACTGATTCTAACAAAATTATAATTAGATGTACCCCACTATCAAAAATAACTGTTGGATTTGGAGAGTCTCTAACTACGAGTATAGGAATCACCAACTTCAGAATGTGTGCAGCGGAATAATCACAAAACCTTATTGATATCCATGTAATGCCACGAACTCAGGATCCAATACCCAGAATTATATAGGCACCAATGTCCACGAATCAGTATTATGTTTGTATATTATATTGTATCTATTTCAGTGATGATGATGAACCTTATGAGATAATCAGAGAGTGTGATACTTCTGATGAGTACATCTCATCTAATATCAGATACTCCGATATCCTATATTCTGTGCAGAGAAGGAGTTAAGTGCCCTGCAGGTAATTAACTCATCCTCGGTTAATAATCTAATAACTTCCTTATGTGATAATTATATATATATTGAATATATATAATATATAAATAATATTAAATATAATATTATTTACAATCAACCAAATTCAAAATTAGATGTGATTAGTGTTCCTTATTATGAATTATAAGCTTAACTTTGCAGATCTCAAAACACCAAAATAAGAACTCGATCGTATATTAGTTGTGATTAAAAAAAAAAATTGCACATGAAAAGTACGTCGATAAAACCACGAAATAAACACGGAGAAAAGGGTATTTACAATTATGATTATGTTGAATTAACAAATTGTACACAGGTGGTGCTCCAACAAGACAATTATATTTATGTTGAATTGACAAATTTGCGCAGTCATAAAAGCAATTAATTTTTTTTTTTTTTTTGAAAGGATAAAAGCAATATTATTAGGAGACCCAATAAGCAATGATATGACTAGTTTGCAATACTATGAAGGCACGAGCAACTAAAGATATAATTATTCATAATTGCACAATGATGAAAGAAATCAGTGGCGGATCCAAGAATCTTTTTGAAAGAATTTCATATTAGTGCCAAATTTTAAGGTAAGTCTAAATTTAAGACTTTAATTTTGAAGTGTCTCAAATTAACATCTACATTTTGATTCTTTCTCAATTTAAAATCTAATTTTATTATTTTTGTCTCAATTCAAGGCCAGGTCTATTTATATTTATTTCAATTTTATTTTTTATAAAAAAAAAACTCAAAGCATAACAATATTTTATTTCAAATTAACATTTAAAATATAAAATAAAAAAATATAATTTTATTTAATATTCATATTTGACGTAATTAATTTTTTTCAATTCATCGTTCAACAAGAAAAAATAAATTTTAAAGCATGTTTAATACTTGCATAAAATTTTATTTATTTATTTTTAGTTTGATATATTATACCTAAAAAATTAATTATATACAAAAAAAATATTATGTTAGTGAAGCTTTAAAAAAATAAAGATAAATGGATCGGGCCTTGAATTGAGACAAAGAAAATAAAATTAGATCTTAAATTGAGAAAAAATCAAAATGTACATCTTAATTTGAGACACTTTAAAATTAAAGTCTTAAATTGAGACTTACTTTAAAATTTGAATCCTAATGCATTGAGCTCAGAACTTTTATGTGGTTATGATATGCAATACTGACGGAGTAAAATATAAAATGTTTATGATTTTTTTTCATGAAATTGATCATGACTTCAAGTTAACTCAATTATATATACAATGATTTTCTTGTGGATTTGGAACATAATACATTAGAGGAGAGGTAACCAATAAATAAAATTATTAATTGTATCAATATTTCGTCACTCTAAATGTGAAGTTGGTCTATAATAGAAATAGAGAGTAAATGTTGCAAAGTAACCATATAAAGGGATCCGTGGAGGTGGGAAGAATAGAAGCATCTTTTGGGACTTGCCTTATTGGAGTAAATTATTGATTAGACACAACTTGGATGTGATGCATATAGAGAAGATTGTGTTTGATAACTTGTTCCACACGATCCTTAATACAGTCGGCAAGACCAAAGACACTGCAAAATTCAGAGAAGAGTTAAGTGAGTTCTGTTCTCATCCTAGTCTCTCCAGTGGTCGACGAGCAGGTGAGTGGCCACAAGCAAGGTACCAAATTTCCAGAGTAGATAAGAAAAAAATATTTCAATGGGTGAAGGATTTGCGCTTTCCGGACAATTACGGGTCGAACATGGGTCAGTCGTTTGAGCCAGAAACAGGGAAGGTCACTACGATGAAGAGTCATGACTGTCATGTTTTTATGCAGCAGTTGCTACCGATTGCCTTTCAGTACGCACTTCCAAAGGATATATGGAGTGTGATCACGGAATTAAGTCTATTTTTCAGAGACTTAACTTCCTCAATGATTACAGTGGACGACATGCAGCGTTTGGATAGAGACATCCCTGTTATACTGTGCAAGTTAGAACAGTTTTTTCCACCCAGTTTCTTTGACTCGATGGAGCATTTACCTGTTCATTTACCTTATGAAGCTTTACACGGTGGTCCAGTGCAGTATAGGTGGATGTACTCTTTCGAGAGGTAAGTATTATTATTCTAAAGTTTTTTGTTAATTATATTAAATATTGATCAATTGAATGTTTTTGTATTTAGGTATCTGCACAACTTGAAACGTAATATTGGAAATACAGCACACATTGAAGCATCCATTGTTAATGCATATCTCACTAAAGAGGTTGGAACATTTTGTTCTTATTATTTCGGCGATCAAGTTCAAACCAGGATCAGAAATGAGCCTCGCAACTACGATGGCCGGGGAGAAGAACATCCTCTTCGTGAGTTCGATGGTATGTTGTCTGTATTCTTACATGCTGGTCGACCATTGGGTAAAGGGACCAAACGGTATTTTCAAAATGACTGGGAAGAAGAGACGATACAGTCGTACGTCTTGATGAATACGCCCGAGGTTCAACCATACATAGAGTGAGTAATTTATTATTTTTACAAATATATTGTAAATATGTTATTATTTTTATACAAATATTTGTTATATGTAGGATGTTTTGTGAGCAAACTCGTCAACAAGAACCAGGCATCACAGAAGCAGAGGTTTATGAAGCAGTTCGCCAGAAATTCATATTTTGGTTCTAAAAAATGGTATGTAACACTATTTCATATTAGAAAATGTGTATTTCAATAATGTTCTAAAATTTTAATATGTATAGGGACTAAACAATCTGCTTCACAATCCACATCTTGAAGCTTTGAGCAAAAGACCACTTCGACAAGTGACATGTTATAATGGGTACTATTCAAATGGTTATAAATTTCACACAGTTGCGTATGCTTCAGTAAAAGCCACTTCAAACAGTGGTGTTTGTGTTACCAGTGGAAATTACAATGAAGCACCGATCGAGTACTATGGTGTGTTGCAAGAAGTCGTTGAAGTGGAATATCCAGGGTGGCCTTCGAGAAAAATTGTTATGTTCTTTTGTGAATGGTATGATCCAGGACGAGGAGGGAAAAGAGTCGATGCAAACTACAAGATTGTTGATATTATGATCAACAAAAAATACCCAGCTGCATACGACCCATTCATCTTTGCATCACAAGCATCTCAGGTATATTACTGCAAGTATCCAGTTTCAGGCAAACCGAACTTAAGAACGGTGTGTAAGGTCAAGGCAAGGTCGTTGGTGGAAATTCCTACTTCATCCAAAGGAGACACTGCACAATTTGAAGATCCATTCCAAACTGAAGTGCAACAGGCTCAAACAGTAGTTCTTGATGAAGGTATCAATCTTTCTTTGGATTTAGTGGCTGCAAATCCCGATACGGTAATTGTTAACAACAAAGTCGATGGAGAAGAGGTACATGAAGAAGATGATGAGGATGAAGATGAAGAAGATGGAGAAGATGAAGAAAATGATGAGGATGAAGATGAAGAAAATGATGAGGATGAAGATGAAAATGATGAAGATGATTAGTAGTATTAAATTCTAGTTCATTGTTTATTATTTATTTTAATATAGCTTTAATTTATTTAAGTGTATGAATAATATTTGTGTTGATATAGGTATATATGAATAATAGAATTAAATATATAAGAATTACATATATTACCGACCGCAAAGCGGTCGGTATGTTTTATGAATATTATTTACCGACCGTTCCAGCGGTCGGTAATTTATGTAATCAATTTTATTTAGGCCGCCAAAAATACGCGCCTTATTATTTTATTTTTCATTAGCGACCGATATGACGGTCGCTAAGTTTTATGAATATTATTTACCGACCGCACTAGCGGTCGGTAATTTATATAATCAGTTTTAATTATTCGTAGACCGCCAAAAATAGGCGCCTGGTTATTTAATTTTTCATTAGCGACCGCCATTTCGATCGTTAATTTTTATGAATATTACTTACCTACCGTTTTAGCGGTCGGTAAATTATTAGTTTGACCTAGACACGGACTGTACTTGGTGGAGGACACGTGGCAAAGATTATTTTATTTAGCGACCGTGTTGGCGGTCGCTAAATATTATAAACCTGATAAAACATCATAATCGACATTCAGAGATCAGAATCGACCCTTCCTCTTCCCCTTCCCCTCCGCCGTTGCCGTCGCCCATCAGCCGCCGTCGCCGTTGCCCATCCGACGCCATCCGCCTCCATCGCCGTCCCCCTCCGACGCCATCCGCCTCCATCGCCGTCCCCCTCCGACGCCATCCGCCGTTGCGCCTCCGCCGTCGCCCATCTGCCTCCTGCCGCCGTCCGCCGTCTGTGAAAAGTAAGTATATTTTAGTTTATTATTTGTTTATTATTTTAGTTTTTAACATATAATTAGTTTATTATTTTAGATTGATTAGTGATTTGGTATTGATTATTGATTTGGAAATGATGATTATTGGTATTGATGATTTGGTATTGATTATTGGTAGTGATTTGGTATTGATGATTAGTAATGATGATTTGGTATTGATGATTTGGTTTTGATGATTTGGTATTCATTTGTATTTTTTATAATAGATGAATCAGGAAGAGGGAGGAGAGAGAGGAAGAGGAAGAGGAAGAGGGAGAGGGAGACGGGCGGTCCTCCCTTTACCTGCGGTACAGATCAAGCAGTTTCATGATCCGATCCCTCCTAACTTTGAAGTGGAATCATCTTCTGCTGCCGGAGCTTCTTCATCCCGACAGCATCCTTTAGTGGATACTCGGCAACCAATAAAGCCGTCTGGCGGACTGTAAGTTTTTTATAATATTATAATATTAATATCTAATTGTTTTATAATATTAATACCTAATTATTTATGTAGTTTGATTCCGAGTAATAAAGCTTCCACCTTGGTCATGAATGCACTGAAAAGTGTTGTCTGGCCTTATGGAGTGGGATCGTGGTCTAAAGTTCCCGATTCCAAGAAGAAAACATTTTTTGACGAGTATAAGGTATATATATATATATAATTTTATTTAATTTTAAAATTATTATTGAATTTAATTTATATGTTTGTTATGAATTTTATTGCAGAAGCTCTGCGTGTGGGAACCGCGACACGAGGATGCGGTGCGTGCTCTATTCTACGAAAAAGCGCAGAACCGCAAGAAAGACTTGGTCTACGACTTGGTCTACTTAATTTGTAGCAGGGAAAGATAAAGATGGGGTTTCTCCAAGAATTCTTCACATAAATATTTAGCGACCGATTTGGAATTCGGTCGCTAAATATTAGCGACCACTGTTTTACCGACCACCTCCGTCGGTCGGTAATTCGGTCGGTAAATCTGTTTAGCGACCGCTTTTCGGTCGGTAAATCGGTCACTAAATTTCAAATTTTTTGTAGTGAATATGGTCCTCGTCCCAAACATGGGGAAAATAATCATGAATTTCCACCGCATTGACATTCCTATGGAAGATGAGCTCATAATTTTTTATGTGGTTACGATGTGCAATATTGAGGGAGTAAAATATAAAATGTTTACTATTTTTTCTCATGAAATTGTTCATGACTTCAAGTTAACTCAAATCTATATACACTGATTTTCTTGTGGATTTGGCAAGTAATACATTAGAGAAGAGGTAAGAGAAACAAAATTAATTGTGAGTATATAGTTATTGAGATTTAGTCACTCTAGATGTGAAGTTTGTCTATAATAGAAATAGAAAGTAAAGGTTGCAAACTGTATGAAATGGAGGCACAGAAGTCACCATGCTACATATTGCACGCCAAACATTTGTAGCTCCACTCGGGTAAAGGAGCATAGTTCTACACCCGTCGCAAACAATTTGACTCTGCATATCTGCCAAAACTAATATACATAATTAAATCAAAAAGTTTGGCATCATCAAAACTTATCCTTCAATTTCTTTCATTCATTGAAGTAGAAATCTACGAGATACACCATGACCATGAGACAAATTATGTGCGTATTTCGTAATTTCTCAGTCTTAAATTTACATTGTTAATTATATATATTTCTTCTTTATGCTAAGTAAGATATTGACTCAATAATTCAATCGGGGCAATTTATGAAATTGAGTGTGAAAGATTGAGAACAATGACAAAAATTTATACACAAGATGGACGACGCAAATTTTTTTTCTTCTAACGTTAAACAATTGTGCTATATAATGTATAAATTAACATATTAATAGAAATAAATTAATAATATAATATGGGTCGTAACGAAAAATGGAGTGAAGAATATGGTCCTCGTCCCACTGCATGGGAAAAATAATCAGGAATTTCTTGTGGTTATGATGTGCAAGAAAATGGAATGAACAAACTTCCTTTCCAGAACAAGTGGAGTGCCTCTAAAAAAATTTAAAAAAAATCTTAGAATATCAAATATTTTAGATAGAGCAATGTCAAATCAAAGTCCACATTATTAACTCTATTATACACT
The DNA here is from genome assembly GCA_026898435.1 of Prunella vulgaris. Taxonomy (NCBI): domain Eukaryota; kingdom Viridiplantae; phylum Streptophyta; class Magnoliopsida; order Lamiales; family Lamiaceae; genus Prunella; species Prunella vulgaris. Next base: position 9,236 of record JAPKLY010001296.1, read on the forward strand.
TATATAAAGCACATATATGATTTAAAAAAAGTCCAGTATAATTAAGTTATTTCAAAAAAAAAAAAATTATATTCAACAGCCACAATATTAACAAGACCTCTCTATATATTTTCTTGATATATTATCTTGTAGCGAACAAGAATTTCTCAAAGTTTGAAAAACTCATTATGCATGTCTATTTTGTTAACATCTGGATGTAGTCACCCTAACAACACACTGTCTACCTACACATGAAAACTGCACGAAATAGGTGAAATCCTGGAAGTTAATTTGGGTGAATGAAAATGGAGTAAGTCTAGTATATATGCATCAGATGCACAGTGCAATTACTCAACAGTTGAGGTTGTTTATGCTTAAAAGTGAAAGCTAATTACACTGAAAAAATATAGATTGATTGCACTTCAGTATAAATTTTTCAGTGTAAGCTACTCATACTTTAGTGTAATTAGCCCCCAATTTTTATTATAACAACTTCAACTGTTGAGTAATTGCACCGTGCACCGGTTGCATATTAGACCTTCGCATAAAAATATAAGAGAAATCCCAGTGCTAACTATGTGGGGGAACACCACTACGTACTATACCATGTTCAACACCTAAGGGCTCATTTGGTTCGTAAGATAAAAGTATTTATCCGTTAAAAATATGCATGTTTTTAACGGATAAATACTTTTATCTTACGAACCAAATAAGCCCTAAGTTTATCTAACTCTACCACAATCAATCAAAATCTTATATCAATCAATAATTTAACAAATAAATATACTTAGAAAAATATTTTTCAGGCCCATATGTTAAGCTGATTGTGTTTTTGGAACAATAGTTTTACGAGTTTGTTAATATAGAATATTATATTTTCAAATATCAATAAATTTTATATATATATATAGAAAAATGAGTCCGAATTATCCCAAATTATGTTCAATCGCACGTGAGTTGCACGATTGTCGATCCAACATTTACAAATTCACAAATACGTAAGTGTAGGAAACTCGTTTTAAAATTTGTAAATGTAAGATAATTGTACAACCCAAGTGACAATTTTTTTTATATGGTTTGAGTGTATTCAAGCTCAATTTGTCCTACATCCAGAGACCATAAAATTATTATACTTAAACACAACTCTCAAAGTTAAGGATCTTAAATAAGTTGCTCCCTTAATAGTGAAGAGAATACTGGCAACTCTTTGTTTCAACACTTACTGGATCCCTCGTGTTCATGCTACTAATATAGAAATTTCATTCTTCACTCTCAAATTAACTCAGTAATTTATTTCTCTCATGAAAGTTATCTATATATCATAAGAATAAAATTTAATTACACCAGATTGTACCATGCAATTGGTGCACGATTCATGATATTATTCACTGCAAACAAATGAGGTATGAATTTTGGAGTTGCGAAATAGGATGAACAAAAGATTATTGAAACACTAACAACATTGATGATGATAATTAAAATATGATAAATAGAAACAAAAAATTATTGAGACAGTAACGACTTTATAATGATGATAAATATATAGAAACAAAAGACGAGGGCATTTTTGTGAAGTCGTGTTTACTGTTCATCCCCGTAAAAGGTATTTGGGGAGGTGGCGCTCGGATATGGTTTCTTGATGGTGTAGGACAAATTGTATATATTGTAGAAAAAATTCGATCAATCAAGAAAAGGGTCGAACAACAAGATAAACTATATTTCCTCCGTCTCTACTCTTTTTTCCACATTTTCTATTTTGGGATGTCCGAACTCTTTTTTCACCTCTTAAAGAAATAATTTAAAGGGTGCGACTATTCATACCCCAAATTCCTCTAAACATACCCCAATTATTAAATATATTGAATTTAAAATAAAAAATAATATAAATTACTAAACATACCCCATTTTTTATTTTTATTTTTTTTTAATTTTGACCTAGTCTTCATTTCTCCCACGTCCTAACTGTTATATTCGTGGAGTCCAATCATCTTTGAAACTATTCTACCGTTCTACGATCAATTTAATCTCTTTTTTAAGTTTTATTAGTGACATCAAACTAATCTAAATTATATATTTGGAAATTATGGAATTTTTTATGGGGAAAGTGGTGATTTTCAGGCGGAAAAAAATAAAGCTCCGTGAGATCTGAAGGAGCATGGAGAAGAAGACATGTCGTTCGTCTAGTGAATTCTTTTAAAATTTTATTCGGTTACAACAGATAAAATGACGACGCAAAGTTTTAGTTCTCATTTCGCACTGTGGATCATTAACATGAATTGGGAGAAGAAGAATAGGTAAAAAAAAAATGGGGTATGTTTAGTAATTTAAATTAATTTTTTATTTTAAATTAAATATATTTAATAATTAAGATATGTTTAGAGGAATTTGGGGTATGAATAGTCGCACCCTAATTTAAACTCACAAAAATTAATAAAGTACCATTTTTATATTTATTATTTAACTTCACAGTCACATACTCTATATTTTTCTTAATTCGTGTGTCCAAGTCTTTTTGAAAAAGGATCTGGACGGAGGTGGTATAACTTACCAAGCATCTTAAAAAATCTTTTATGGACTCTTTTCTAACCTACCAAATGGGTAGAGATGTTAAACGGGCTGGCCCTAACCCTACAGGGCCAGCCCTACGGGCCTTAGCGGTTCATCCTTAACGGGCCGCCATATGCTCGGACCTAACCCTAACACTAGCGGTCCATGGACTAAACGGGCCACTAACGGGCTCGGGATAAAAAAATTTAAAAATTTAAAATTTAATATAAAATACAACTAATGATTTAATAACTAAAGTTCACACATCCATAGGTCCGTAACTGAGGAGTGAGGAACATGACAAATTGATTTTTAATTTAATTGATTTCTATTTAGTTGATTACTTACTTCGAATGTTAGATACATAAGTTTCTAACTACTTAAACTACTAAGTTAGGCCCATTGTAGGCAGCTAGGCGCCCAGGCCCCCAGGCCCAATACACAATATATTTAAAATTAATTTAATTAAAAAAACAAATCCTGGCTACAGGGCCAGCCCGGAAAACCGGCGGGCTAGCCTGTTTAGCCGGCGGGCTAACCGATCCGGGCCAAAAAAGCCTGATTTTATACGGGCCGCCATATACTCGGACCTAACCCTGTAAATTACAAGGCTAAACGGGTCGGCCCGCCAGCCCGCGGCCCGTTTAACATCTCTACAAATGTGCACTTACTCCTTTTTTTTTTTCTATTATCCACATTGACACCATTTCGTAGCTTTGTAGAGATGTTAAACGGGCCATTTCGTAGCTTTGTTCAACTAATTCTTGATTGTTAAAGGGCCTAGGCTATATGCGCCCACTCTTGTTTGCAGTACACACGTCAATAAATTATTTAGTTTATAATTATATAAAATAACATATATATCCTTGGCCCTTTCTCTATAACATTCATGCATACACTCCTTTTATTTGCTGATATCATAGATCCATCACTACATAATGATAAAATAATTTTCTATATTTTATTGTAACCATTGACATTGCTGCCACCCAAAAAAACCTCTGCAAAAATATATGTATATATTTTCTTGTTTGATAAAAATCAGTCTATGTGAAAAATATTTTTTCCAAAAGTATGTAAAAAAAAATTATTATATTTTTGAAAACTAATATAATTTGTTAAAAGTATTCGAACAATAAATTTGATAAATATTTTTGAGATGAGATAAAATTTTCAAAAATAAAAATAAAAATTTTACAAAACTAAATCAAACGTATGAGGATGGGGAGAGGAGAGAAAAAAGAAAACAAATAAATTTGTAAATATTGATTTGATGAAGATGATGGGTGGTAAGGAGGTGGGCAAGGGAAAGAAATAGGGAAGTAAAGTAGGATTTTCTTATAAGTTTTTAAAGTAATTTTTTTATTATTGCTGTAAAAAATTTAGAGTGTGTGTACTTATTTAGTGTGTGGTACTATCAACATGTTATTTAATATAAATTGTAAAATAAATAATTTATTGAATGTGTGTACTGCAAACAAGGGTGGGTTCAGATAACCTGGGCTTTGTTAAAGATGCCGCAGTAGCGGAGGAAATCAATTGTACATAAAGATGTCAAAATGACTAGGCCCATTAGGCTGCTCGGGTAGGGTCGGGCTTGGCCCAAATTATGGGCCGTTCCGGTAAGTTTTAAAAAAAAGTTAATATATATTTTCGTAATTATATTTCTAATTCACACTAAATATTGGATGCCAAAAATTAATACATACTTTAGGAATAAGTTAAATGGTTCTGGCCATAAAACATTCTGACAATAATTTAGATGGATACAGTCAAGAGAATTTGTGCACATGAATTTGATCTTTTTTTTAACATAAATGGTATCAAAAGATTTTTTTTTATTAAAACTAATGGATTAATGTGGGACAAAATATGTTTAATACAAATTTTCATGGGATCATATGTATAATTTTTTTTTTTTAATGAATGGGACTAAATATATTAACAAAATGACAAAAAAAAGAACGTGAGACTAAATATGTTAAGTAAAAATTTTCATGGGACCAAATATGTTATTTACCAAGTATAATAGCAACTTTTTGTAATGTATATTGTATTAATAAAAATAGAGTAAATCTCTTGTGCACCAATTACACCGTGTAATTTTAGTATATTTTTAAAAAGTTACACAATTTATTACTGAAAAGTTGCACAAATTATTACTGAAAAGTTACACTATGAAAGATACATTTTTCAGTAATAACATGTGTAATTTTTCAGTAGAATTTTGTGTAACTTTTCAAAAATGAACTTGAGTTGCACGGTGTAACTGGTGCATACAACACTAATCCATAAAAATAAAATTCTTCTATAATTCCTTCATTTTAATGGGTTTTATCGCTTTCATATTTTCTCTGTCTACTAGGACCCTCCAATTCGACATATAATTATCTAAGAATAATCTAATACAAATATGATACAATCTTATATCTGATCCTGTTGAGAGTATTTCTATTATTCTTGTGCATTATCTAATTTTGAATTATTGTTATTCAAATTTTATTTTGAAATTTGAGTTTAAATTAAATTTGTTAGTATCTTGGTTTAGATTTTGATGTATGCAAAACAAATGTGTTTAAATTGTTTGAATTAATCTAACACTTGTATTGAGGAAATTGGTGTTTGAAACATATAGTTGTAAGTGAAGTCTACAGGTGTATATTTGATCAATCTACAGCTAGACATAACCCTACAGCTGTAAGGTTTCTCTACAGCCAATTTTTTATATTGGCAGGACTCTACAGCTGCAAGGTTTGAAGACTCTACAGTTGCAAAGAACCGTTTGAAGAGATGGTACGAGTCAGATTATTTGAAGATAATGAAGACCTTTAAGTACTATTAGTGTAGCTCCCAAGCACTCACTAAACTGTACTTAAAGTGGAGGATTTTTCCTAATTCTGGAGCTTAATGAAGATTACAAGGAGTCCAGAATTCTGAAGGAAATGACATAGTACATTCAGTACTATCCTGTGTGAAGGATGAGGACCACTTCACACATGCCAATAGAGAGAGAGGGGCCTTATACGAATTTCAAATTTGAAATTTCCAACGGATAAGTCACACCACTCAATCTATAAATAGAAGATGTCCTCAGAGGAAGCAACAACAACAACCCTGCGCATACAAGCATTCAACCTAAGCAAGTCTACAGCCAGCATATTCTGAGAGAGAGCTTTTCTGTTTTAATCTTTGTGATTCATAGGATAGTTGGTTAGAATTTTCTTAGTAAGAATCACATCTTTTTGTTGTTGTTCCCTCACCCACTTTATATTTCTACTTAGTGTAGATATCTCTTTGTGAGGTTTGTGAAACTCTTTGTGAGTTGTATTCTTAGTGAATAGAGTAGTTAATCTCTTTTTAGAATAGGAATCTGAGTGAACCTAGTTCTAAGGGGGAACTACTTGTATTGATCTTTGTGACCACTTCTTAGTGAATTTGGCACCTCAGTGGTGTAACAATGGATGTAGGTTGTCTATTTATAGACACTGAACCACTATAAAACCTGGTCTATTTAATTTCTGTTATTTAAATTCTTGTACTGCATATTTAATTTCCTTGCTACATTCATCATTGTGTTTGAAACCTGATTGCATAAAACCTTGTGATTTTTCACAGAGACTAACTCTACAGCTGTAGACTTCTCTAAGTCACTCAGCTGTTAAGTTTGTTTATATTATTTTTCATTAACACTCACTTTATTCGGATGCACATTAGAGTGTCCTCAATACAATCTTAATTGTGAGAACACCTCTGATACTTTTGTCTACAAGTGCTTGTTTATTTTGCAAAGTTTTGAACTCTGCAACTGCAGACTTGTTAGTCTACAGCTGTAACCTTTGTGGTCCAGTTTATAAAACTCTTGTAGACTTGTTATTTTAAACTTTAAAAAGGTTACTGTAAGGTTCTAGAATCCATCCTTTTGAAAAGTTTGAAAAATCTGATTTTGGACTCAAGGTCTTTTCCCCCCCCCCCCCCCCCCTCCTCTAAACCTTGACCACTTTAAGGGACCAACAAGTGGTATCAGAGCAGTTGGCTTGCCACTGCTTTGATCAGTACCTAGCTAGATCCTTTTTTGTTTTTGAAAAACACACCTGCATACTTGTATGGCTCCTAAGATGGTAAAATCTAAAGTTCCAATGTTCTCTGTTGAGGACTATGATGAATGGAAAATTAGAATGCAAGCACATTTGACTGCAATCAATGATGAGATGTGGTCTATCATAGAGGATGGCCCTATACCTATTGTGAAGGTCAATATTGCAGCTGATCAGTCAGCCGGACTTAGCTTAGATTATCCCCAAACCCAGAAGGGAATGGACTGAGGATGACAAGAGAAGGTCCAATCTTGACAATGTTGCAAAGAACACTATTTATCATTCACTTGATAAAATTGTGTTTAGCAAGATCAAAAACTGCAAAACAGCAAAAGATATATGGGAAAAGTTGGAAATGATTTGTGAAGGAACTGAACAAATCAAAGAAAACAAACTCATGATAGCAGTTCAAAAGTTTGAGAACTTCAAGATGAAATCTGGTGAAACTCTTGAAAAGTTTGAATCAAGATTCACTGAGATCCTCAATGAACTAGATTTACTTAGTAAAGAGTACTCACAAAGAGAAATGAACATGAAAGTTCTCAGAGGCTTACCTTCTGAATGGGACATGAAGGTCATTGCTATGAGAGAATCAAAGGATTTATCTAAGATATCCACCTTTGAACTCTTTTCAGACCTCAAAGCTTATGAATTCGACATAAGCAGAAGAAAAGAACCTGACAGCAGTAAGGTTACAGCTCTAGTAGCTGACAACCCTACAGCTACAAGTTCTGATGATGAAGACTTGGCTCTTTTCATAAAGCAGCTCAAGAAATTTGGCAAATGGACCAAGAAGAAGCAGTTCACACCAAAGGAAGATGGTAAGGTGAAATCTACAGCACCTAACTCAACTTATGCTATAACTGCAGAAAACCAGGACATTACATCAAGGATCGTCCTTATCCCAAAGCTGAGAAGTACACTGATGAAGAAAAGAGAATCAGAAGAGATAAAAAGAAAAAGTTTGGCAAGGAGAGAATTAGAGCACTACTTTCTGAGTTTGATAAAAACCAGGAAGACTGTCCCTCTTCTTCTCAAAAGTCAACTACAGATTTAGAAGACTCTGACTCAACAGACTCAGATGAAGAAGCCCTGATCAGTCTTATGACTAAAGATGAAGAGGTATGCTTATCATTATCAAGTTATATTACAGATAAGGATTCTTCCAGTGACATGCTAAGTGAAATCCAAAGACTCCAAGAGGAAAATAAAGATCTTAGAAGAGATATTCATATTAGAAGAGAGCACATGACAGCCTTGTTAGCTGGAGTGGAAAATGCTGAGAAACAACTGCAGATTCTACAAGAACTGGAGGAAGGTTACAGTTACTTGAAAGAAGACAATGAAGAACTTTTCAATGAAGCAAGTTGTAGAGCTGCAGATTATGCTGAATTGAAGGAAACAATTAGAAGTCAAGAACTGATGATAACTGAACTTGAAAAACACAATGCCTATTATCAAAAGAAGCTAGATTGCTTTGGAAAATCATCCAAACAATTGAAGAAGATGTTATCTGAGCAAACGCATTCAAAGGATTTGACTGGAATAGGATATAATCCTTGTGTATGGGTGAAATATCTACAAAAGTCAATTCCAAGGCCTAAGAGAAAGTTCATCAAAGAAACAACCCCTGAAGAAACTGTAGACTCAACTCTACAGTCAGAAGATTTGAAATTCTTGAATTCATTCAAAGAATTGTCACCAAGAAGACAACAAAAGATCAAGGAGATCATGAATGATTCTGAAGAAGATGTCTCAAATATGTTTCAGAACATAACTTTGAAACAAACTACAGAATCAAACCTACAGTCAGAAGAAGAAGTCTATCATAGAATGGATATGGAAAGAAGACTTAACTTTGATAGATTCTGGAATGGAAATATGTCAGATATGTCTCCCTCTTCAAGCACTCAAAGAGAAGGATCAAGCAAGAACTGTAGAATTAATAACTCTACAGCTCCCAAAAAGGCTTGGATTGCAAAGAGTAACACTGGAGGAAATCCAAAGCATTGGATTCCTAAATAACTCACTTTATTTTGCAGGGACATGTTACAACCACCAAAAGAGAAATCTGGTACATTGACAGTGGTTGTGCAAGACATATGACTGGAGACAGAAGTTTACTACAAAATGTGACAGATCATAAAGGTCCTAAAGTTGTTTTTGGAGATAATGTCAGTGGAACAGCTAAAGGATCAGGATGTCTACTCAAAGGAAATGTTCAGATCAATGACGTGTCTTTGGTAGATGGTTTAAAACATAACTTGCTAAGTGTGAGTCAATTTTGTGATAAAGGCTACACTGTAGACTTTACACAAGACACATGCATAGTCAAAGATGTTGAATCCCAAACAACTAAACTGACAGGAACTAGAAAAGGGAATGTTTACATTGTGGAGTGGAACTCTGCAGCTGAAACTACCTATTTTCTAGCTAACAGTTCCAATGAAGTTAGCTGGCTATGGCACAAAAGAATGAGTCACATAAACTTTAAAACCATGAATGAACTTGTGAATAACAAACTTGTAAGAGGTTTGCCAAACACTAAGTTCAGGAAGGAACACTTATGTGATGCTTGTGTCAAAGGGAAACAAATCAAGAAGACTTTTAAAAGTAAGACACATCCTAGCACTTCAAGAACACTTGAATTACTGCATATGGATCTCTTTGGACCCATAGAACCAGTAAGTATTAGTGGGAAGAAGTATACTTTGGTTGTTGTAGATGATTACTCAAGATTTTCTTGGACTGTGTTTCTAAGAAAGAAGAGTGAAACTCTACAGCGGTTGCCAGAACTGTTAAGAAGGATTCAGAATGAAAAGAATTTGAAGATTGTGAAGATCAGATCTGATTGAGGAACAGAATTCACAAGTCAAGTTATTGAAGAGTATTGTTCACTTTATGGTATTGTTCATGAATACTCTGCAGCTAGAACTCCACTGCAAAATGGAGTTGCTGAAAGAAAGAATAGAACACTCAAGGAAGCTGCAAGAACAATGATTGTTGAATCAAAGTTGCCTAAGAAATTTTGGGCAGAAGCAACAAGCACTGCATGCTATACTCAGAATAGATGATTGATTGTTAAGGATCATAAGAAGACTCCATATGAGTTATGGAAAGGAAGGACTCCCAATATCTCTTATCTACACATTTTTTGATGCAAATGCTTCATACTGAATAATGGAAAAGAATATCTTAAGACTTTTGACTTAAAGTCAGATGAAGGTATCTTTCTAGGTTATTCTAATGTTAGAAAAGCATTTAGAGTGTATAACAAGAGATTAATGATCGTGGAAGAGTCACATCATGTTGTTTTTTATGAACAACACAACTCCCCTGAAGATATTATTGAAGACTCTAAGGAGGACAACTCTACAGTTACAAGTCAACAGCACTATGTTGAGATCAAAACTCCTGTAGATTTGACAAACAAAGGCTTTGGCACTATAATTGTTGAGTTACCACCTTTAGAGAATGTAGAAGACCTAGTCCATGAGAATGTTCAAACAGAAGTAGAGACACCAACAAAAGGACTTGATGAGTCTACAGTAGGTGAATCTACAGTTGTAGAGAACAATGATCAAGGATTAGAATCAATGTCAGAATTGATTTGGTTGAAAGATCACCCCCCCTGAGCATGTAATTGGAAACCCATCAGATGCTGTAACAACCAGAAGACAAATTCATGAGGCAATGTTTGCTACATTTCTTTCATCTTCAGAACCTACTGATATTCATGAAGCATTGCAAGATGTCAATTGGATTATAGCAATGCAAGAAGAATTGAATGGTTTTGAGAGAAATCAAGTATGGGAACTTGTTCCAAAACCTAGGAATCATAAAGTGATTGGAACTAGGTGGGTATTCAAGAATAAACTTGATGGAATTGTAACCAGAAATAAGGCAAGGTTAGTAGCTCAAGGCTATTGTCAATCTGAAGGCATAGATTTTGATGAATCATTTGCCCCAATTGCAAGATTAGAAGATATAAGAATCTCTCTAGCCTATGCTACACATATGGACTTTACAGTCTATCAAATGGATGTAAAGAGTGCATTCCTTAATGGTTTACTCTCAGAAGAAGTGTATGTTGAACAATCACCAGGATTTGAAGAATTTACAGCTGAAGACAAGGTTTATAAGCTTAGAAAAGCCCTTTATGGACTTAAACAAACACCAAGAGCATGGTATTATACCCTTTGTGATCATCTGATCAAAAATAGATTCAAAAAGGGAATGGTTGATAAAACCTTATTCAGACTACAACATGGGAATGACATTTTGCTTGTCCAAATCTATGTTGATGACATAATCTTTAGCTCAACCAATGAAGAATTATGCAGAAAATTCTCTAAGCTCATGACTGAGAAATTTGAAATGAGCATGATGGGAAATCTGAATTTATGAGAGATGGAATTTTCATCAATCAAGCTAAATATACTCAAGAGCTTATAAAGAGATTTGGAATGGATAGCTCTAGGCCTACCAATATACCTATGACACCTTCTGTGAATCTTGACAAAGATGAGAATGGCAAAAGTGTTGATGTAACCAAATATAGGAGACTAATTGGATCATTGCTATACCTTACAACTAGCAGACCTGATATCATGTTTGCAGTAGGTGTATGTGCTAGATTTCAAGTAAATACTAAGGAATCACACTTAAATGATGTGAAGAAAATCATCAAGTATGTCAAATCCACACAAAATCTAGGATTATGGTATCCTAAAGAAGGAGGAATTGAACTCATTGGGTACACTGACTCAGATTTTGCAGGCTGCAAGATTGGTAGGAAGAGTACTAGTGGGATTTGTCAATTCCTAGGTGAAAGGTTGGTGGCATGGCACAGTAAAAAGCAAAATTCAATTGTTCTTTCTACAGTTGAGGCAGAATACATTGCTGCTGGAAGTTATTGTGCACAAATCTTATGAATGCAATATCAATTACAAGATTATGGGATTGATTCAAGAGAAACAACTATATTCTGTGACAATACAAGTGTTATTGCTATAACACAGAATCCAGTTTTACACTCTAGATCAAAACACATAGATGTAAGGCGTCATTTCATAAGAGATCATGTTGAAAGAAAGGATGTGAAATTGACAAAGATTCATACTGATTTGAATCTTGCTGATATTTTCACTAAACCTTTATGTGAATCAAGATTCTCAATCTTGAGAGGTAATTTGGGAATGTTAGAATTGTAAGAAGACTCTGTGAAATTCACTAAATTGCTAAGACAAACCCAGAAAATTGAAAACTCAGTAGAAAGGATAATTACAGCTGCAAAGTCATTCAACTGTAGAGTTAAACTCTACAGCTGTAGACTTAGCTCAAAGCTGCAAAATTCCTTACCAACTGTATACTTTCAAATTCGAAGATTGTCAACTGTAAACTTAGGGAATTTACAGTACTTTGTACAATTCTGATAATTAAATGGAACACTACATAATTCAGAAACTTTTGTACTAAGTTACAGAAATTTTGGATTTATTCATGCATTTTAATTAATAAAATGTTTGAGCACGTGTAACATTTTAAATAGAATTAAATTTTATGTGAGTTAGATTTTGGACAAACTTAATTATAAGTTTTGGCTCAGAATTTCAAAACTCATAAATTTTAGGTCAAATACCGTTTTACCCCTGTTCTTAATGGTTGTTTAAGGAAAGGTATTTAAAGGACCTCTCATCCTTTTATATCTTACTTTAACATTTCAAATCCCCAAACCTTAAACACTCCCTATCCCCTACTCAAAAGAAACCCAAGATCATGGCAATGAAGGTTATCTTCGGTGCCTTGTTCGACTTTGATGAGATATTGAAGAAGCATCCCACTGATGCTATGGAGGACGTGGTCAAGCACATTGTTAATCAAGGCATTCACTACTGCCTAACTCACAACCCAGAAGTTTATGATGATAAAATTGTCCATGAGTTCTACCAAAATGTTGAAGTAGATGTAGAAAGGAAGACTCTATCAGTGAAACTGCAAGATAAGAATGTGAAGATTACAGCTAAAGATATTTGCAGAGCTTTACACTTGAGGTATGGAGGAGATGCTCATGACAACCTCAACTTTGCTGATGAAGATGAAAAATACTGGAAAAGATTCACTGCAAACAAGCCGTTTCCAAAGAACTGGAAGAGAACGTTCAAGAAGACTGACATTGCAGTTGAGTACGTTTATCTTTATGAAGCCATTGATAAATGCTTATTATGTAGGACTGGTGCACATGATAGTGGTACTATATTAATGTGGGATTTGATGATAGCATTTGTTAAGGAGATAAAAGTTGATATTGGAGAGCTTTTATTGAAAAATATTGGTAATGATGTTGTTAAGGCTGGTAATAAGAGGAGAAAGAAGAAAGCTGAAAGGAAAGCTGAAAGGAAAGTTCTCACTATCATAAGATCACCAAAGGAAACTGAGAAAAAGAAGAAGAAGAAGAAAGATGTAAGAAGAAGAATCTTAGTAGATGAACCTACTAACTCAGAGGATGAAGTTGATAGAGAGAAAAGGCAGAAGAAACTTCATTCTAGAAAAGTCACAGAAGTTGAAACTGACAAGTCTACAGCTGTAGACTTGCCAATTGTGCAGTCTGAAGAACAAGCTGATGAAGAACAGATTGTAGAAACAACTAAACAAGCTTCTGAACCTGAAACTGAACAACTCCCTGTTGTTCCAGTTGAGAGGGTTGAAGAATTTGAAGAAGAAAGGCAAAAATTTGAAGATTTAAATGAATTGATGAAGCCCAATTTCATTGATGAGTTTATTGCCAGCAAAAGAAGAAAAGATAAAGGAAAGGGAAAGCAGATTATTATTGAAGAACCTGCAGCTGCAGCTTTGAGAGTAGCTCTCATGACTGAAAAAGATCCAGAGGCTCAATATGATGTTGATTATGATATGGTAAGCACTGAAAGTGATGAAGATGTGCCACAAAGAATTGGTGAAGGAAGCACTCAAATAGTTGATGTAGGATCGGCTGCGTTGAGTAGAACTGATGTACTATCCTCGCAAACCAACACGGGTCTTTTCTAGCGTGCTTATGTCCTCACTCGCACGCACCCTGAGAACTTCCCAGGGGGTCACCCATCATGAAATTGCTCCAAGCCAAACACGCTTAACTTTACAGTTCTTTCACAATGGGCACCAGAAAAGAAGATGCACCTTTTTTATATGAGTAGTACAATCAATTCCTTTGAACCCAACATCTAGTTGCAGCCCCACGAGTTCGAATGCCTCCGCCGGACTCGGCGCACCTGCCTACTCCGCCCGACTCGGCTAGGCAGACTGTTGGACTCGGCGCACCTGCCTACTCCGCCCAACAATCCCCCCCAACATCTACCAGGTAACTCATCTGCAACAGATGCCTCCATTGGGGATCGAACTTGTGACCTGTGCTCTGATACCAATTGTAGGATCGGCTGCGTTGAGTAGAACTGATGTACTATCCTCGCAAACCAACACGGGTCTTTTCTAGCGTGCTTATGTCCTCACTCGCACGCACCCTGAGAACTTTCCAGGGGGTCACCCATCATGAAATTGCTCCAAGCCAAGCACGCTTAACTTTAGAGTTCTTTCACAATGGGAACCAGAAAAGAAGATGCACCTTGTTGGTATGAGTAGTACAATCAATTCCTTTGAACCCAATATCTAGCTGCAGGCCCCACGAGTTCGAATGCCTCCGCCGGACTCGGTGCACCTGCCTACTCCGCCCGACTCGGCTGGGCAGACTGTTGGACTCGGCGCACCTGCCTACTCCGCCCAACAGTTGAAGCTGAGGGCTTAACTATTTTGGCTAAGGAAGCCATTCCGATGGAGTCTGTAGGAGCTAGTGCTACAGATCCAGTGAATATTGATGAAACAAATCCTACTGAGGATGAACCTGAAAAGGAGAAGGAGAAAAGAAAAGATGATTCTCCATGCAAAGAGCCTGAGGATAAGCCAGATAATGATGAGGATGGCAATGATGATGCACCCATGGGTGGTGCTCAAGCTAAGGTTCAAGTTCAAATTGAAGTACAATATAAGAATGAGGAAAATGTTGTTCAAACAACTGAGAATGTTCAAGCTAATGAGAGAATTATGGATGAGCTATCTAGTGAAATTGATAAAGATGTATCTCACCCCATCACAAGTATCTTTCATCAATCTTCACCTGCTATGTACACCCTGGAAGAAATCTATAGGCATGGAACTCCCCCACTGCAAAGTTACTCTGCTCTTGAAAGAGAGAATGTATGGAAGACTATATCACTAAATTCTCTACAGAAGTTGAAGTAACTCCCAGCAAGAGGAAGGCGTCTACTGAAGACTCTACAGCTGTAGAGTTGGCACCTTCTAAAGCTCAGAAAATTGTGAAAGGAAAAGAGTTAGTAATCAGAGAAGGTGATTCAGAGGAAGAAGATAGTGATACAATCCATCAGATGACAACTAAGGAAGTTGTATCTCAGTTGATGAATTTGAAGGAATCATTCAAAGGGATTGAGGCTAAAATTCTGAAACAAGTAAAGCAAGTTCCTGATGCCATTATTTCTCAGAATGTGAGAAGAGGAATGGAAGATTTGGTTAAGAAATTTGAAGAGAGAAGCTCAGAGGAAAAGAAGGTCCTTGAGAAAAATTTCAAAGCTGTTGTGGACAGCTTAATGGCTCAGAATACTGAAATCAGAAAAGAGAGCAGTCAGAAATCAAGAGAAATCATCAATCTACAGTCAGATATCAAGCTTATAAAGGAAGAATCTCTTGATCTGAAAGTAGAAATGAAAGGTTTGAAGAAAGAAATGTCCAAAATGACTACTGGAAATGAATCTCTAAAATTAGATTTGATGAGCAAGCTTAACACCATTTTATCACATATTGATGTTGGCAAAAAGGGGGAAAGCAAGATAGAAAGAGAGATCAAAGAAGGAGAACAAGCAACAGAGAATATCCTTGAGAATGTGAAGGATATTGGAAAAGCATGGGCAAAAGACATTGAAGCTGCAAAGTCTAAGAAACTGGAAGATCAATCAGATCCTATGAAAGAAAGCTTAGATCAGACTAAGGGAAGTTCTAAAGGAGGAAGCAAGATTATAAAACTCCCTAAGTCTACAGCTCAGAAACCTGTAGTTTACACTCAGAAACCTCTTGGTTATTGGGAAAAGACTGTGAAGGAATCAAGAGATAGAAGGAAAGAAAAGGAAGAGAAAGAGAAGGAAGAGAAAACAAGACAAGAAGAGAAAATTTTTGATGAATCTACAGCAGTTGTGACTGCTCAACCCCTGAATGTTCAACCATTGACCATGGTACCTATTGAAAATTATGAGGAAAGGATTAATCAAATGAAGATCGAATTTGATTTGATTTGGGAAGAATACTTGAGTATATGCAACAGGCATACTATGATTAAAAAGATTAAGCTCAAGAAGGATAGATTTCAAAAGTTCAAGGACATGAAGGCCAGTGGAACTTTGTATCAAGGAAACAATGAACGGTTACTTGGTAGCCGAAAGATTAAAAGCAATCCTATGCCCAAGAGACAGTTCAAATCAAAGAAGGAGGAAGAAATTTTTGAAGCATATGAACTTGAAATGCTGATGAAATATTTTGAAGAAGATGAGAAAAACATGAAGCTTGTGGAGCAAGGAATTCTGAAAGCTCAAGATTAAGATTCTGATGATGAAACTGGTGAAGAGAAAGATGCAGACCCCAAGCACAGGAGAAGATGAAGACTCTACTCTAGATTACACACTAAAACTGTTTAGTTTTTAGTCTAATTAATCTACTGTAAGTTGTATCTTGAACTCCTTTTATTTATGTTGCTTTGTGTTCTGTGCTTTGCTCTGTTGTCTTAACTGCTTTGTGTTGTGCCTTGTTTTGCTCTGCTTCTTATTTTTTTGTGTTTTAAAGATAATATCTTATTGTCTTTGTTACTTGTTTTGTTGTTTGTTTTGCCAACATCAAAATAGGGGGAAATTGTTAGTACCTTGGTTTAGATTTTGATGTGTGCAAAACAAATGTGTTTAAATTGTTTGAATTAATCTAACACTTGTATTGAGGAAATTGGTGTTTGAAACATATAGTTGTAAGTGAAGTCTACAGCTGTATATTTGATCAATCTACAGCTAGACATAACCCTACAGCTGTAAGGTTTCTCTACAGCTGTTACAAGGAGGCCAGAATTCTGAAGGAAAGGACATAGTACATTCAGTACTATCCTGTGTGAAGGATGAGGACCACTTCACACATGCCAATAGAGAGAGAGGAGTCTTATCTGAATTTCAAATTTGAAATTTCCAACGGATAAGTCACACCACTCAATCTATAAATAGAAGATGTCCTTAGAGGAAGCAACAACAACAACCCTGCGCATACAAGCATTCAACCTAAGCAAGTCTACAGCCAGCATATTCTGAGAGAGAGCTTTTCTGTTTTAATCTTTGTGATTCATAGGATAGTTGGTTAGGATTTTCTTAGTAAGAATCACATATTTTTGTTGTTGTTCCCTCACCCACTTTATATTTCTACTTAGTGTAGATATCTCTTTGTGAGGTTTGTGAAACTCTTTGTGAGTTGTATTCTTAGTGAATAGAGTAGTTAATCTCTTTTTAGAATAGGAATTTGAGTGAACCTAGTTCTAAGGGGGAACTACTTGTATTGATCTTTGTGATCACTTCTTAGTGAATTTGGCACCTGAGTGGTGTAACAGTGGATGTAGGTTGTCTTTTTATAGACACTGAACCACTATAAAACTTGGTCTATTTAATTTCTGTTATTTAAATTCTTGTACTGCATATTTAATTTCCTTGTTACATTCATTATTGTGTTTGAAACCTGATTGCATAAAACCTTGTGATTTTTCACAGAGACTAACTCTACAGTTGTAGACTTCTCTAAGTCACTCAGCTGTTAAGTTTGTTTATATTGTTTTTCATTAACACTCACTTTATTCCGCTGCACATTAGAGTGTCCTCAATACAATCTTAATTGTGAGAACACCTCTGATACTTTTGTCTACAAGTGTTTGTTTATTTTGCAAAGTTTTGAACTCTACAGCTGCAGATCTACAGCTGTAACCTTTGTGGTCCAGTTTATAAAACTCTTGTAGACTTGTTATTTTAAACTTTAAAAAGGTTA
>JAPKLY010001296.1:27079-51299 GCA_026898435.1 Prunella vulgaris
CCCCTAGACCTTGACCACTTTAAGGGACCAACAAAATTATTGAATTTTTGTTGGCAAATTAAATAAATTTTCCATCCTATATGAGTAATATTTGTGTATCAAATTACCAATTAAATAGATCAATATATATAAAAATAAAGTGTAATTACAGGATGAACTCGAAAACATGTGACCTGAAGATTTTATTTTATTATAATATATTAAAAAATCCGTTGGTAAAATGCAAATTTCTTGTAGTAATATATTAAAAAAAATAAAGCTAGATCTAATCAAATCAGGATGAACTTGAAAACATGTGACCTGAAGACAACCAACCCAACTCCAAACAAAGTTCATGGCCTGTCTTCAACCCAACTCCAAACAAAGTTCATGGCCTAGTTATAACCTGGTACTGAGTCAGCTCAGGGCTTCTTTGGCAGCTCTAATTATGTATGGTCAGGTTATTTAGACTCTATTTTGTCGAAAGTACACCCAAATATTTTTTATTTATTTAAATAGACACGTGATATATCTATTTTTTTTTCTTTCATTGAGTTATTGAATATATTAAATACACTCCTCTAGAATAATATCATAGACATCTAAGTTCACACTATCAGATCATTCAAATTTTATTAAAAAAATAAAAATAATCGTCCACTTAAATGAAGTCATATGTTCATTTCTATTATGTTTTTGCTTTGTCAATATTGCAAGGATAATGTAAGTGGAAAGCAAAATATGCATATGTAAGTTATTAATTTTTTTGATAAAACTAGGTTAAAACATACTACCTCCCTCTCAATATTTTCTTCTCACTTTTATTATCTTCTCATAGAAAATAATAAAAGAAGAAAAAAAAATTTGGGCAAATGGAGTATAATCTTTAAGATAATATTAGTCATTTCTCTTTTGAAAATTGATGTATTTTAGTTGAATGAAATGATAATATTATGCACTGCAAATTTTTTTGCTCTTTTTTTTCCGCATTTTGTAAAATTTCAATTTTGGTTCGCTGAGTTATTGATATGGTTCCAGAAAAAAAAAATTAAAACTATATAGGATTTTTTAATAAAAATTCAAAATTATGTACAAATTTTTAAAAAAATATTGCGAAAGTTGATTTCCGAGAAATAAATTATTATGAAAGAAAGTTATATTAAAATTTTAATTTGGAATTCTACGGGATGCACTTCCCCATTGGGCCATTATACATAGTAGCATTGGTGGAAGCCTAAATTATTTAGTGAGAGTGCCAAGCACAACAAAAATATTTTTATTTAATATAATTAACTAAAATAAACTGAACAAGCTAAAACGGTCATTATTCAGTGTAAAAAATATAAATAATTGTTTAAAAAAATTAATATGACTACAAAATTTGCAACACAGAATTATGTAATAGAAAATTCTTACAACTTCTCTATAAAAATTTCTAACTATATAGGTGTTTTCTTTCATATCTATAGATAATTTAATTTACTTTTAAAAATTTTACAGACAAATTATATGTAGATATTTTTATGGACAATTTTTTATAAGTAAAAAAATATTTATGAATTTTATTTTCTAAACAAATTTTTTATATCTTGAGAAGTGAAAATCCATTAATTAGAAAATATTATAGATAATTCATAGAAAATTATTTAAACTCTAATTTTTTAGACAATTATTTGTTTTCTTTTGGTGATTGTTGTTACTATAATAATCAATTATTTTTCTTCTCTCTGTTTTCTATTACAAAAAATAATCAATTATTTTTAGCAAACAAATCATCAAAAATAATCAATTACTTTTAGACAATTGTTTGTTTTCTCCGGGTTTTTTTTTTTTTTTAAAAAAAAAACTTGTCTTTAGTTAACAAATCATCAAAAAGTAACCTTTTTTTTTATCTAATTCATCAAAATAACTTATACATGCTTCAAATAATCAATTTAATGTTGATTAATACAGACAGGGGGCATAACTTCCAACCAAGAATTATACCATTACATGTAAATACCAAAGAGCTGTTCTACACAAAGGAAGACGCTTATAAAAATCAACTTAATACATCTCCATTCTGAAAAAGTAGTTATAAAATAAGATATAACATAGTATGATGGTGATTTACACAAGAGCTATAACAATATATGCAGCATTGCTTCCCAGTTTCCATTCATATTCTTCGAAGCGATGCCAGCCTCTTCTCGAGGTCCTCAACGTCAGTCGATGAAGCAGCACTGCGAATTAAGTATAAGAGAATATTGATTAATTTCCCATGTAACTACCCATCTTACAAGAATTATCTATTTAAACACACAGAAAATCGAAGCACAAAATGGAGAATAGAAAAATTCAAGATATACCTTGGGGCAACATTTTCGACTTTCTTTGATGCAATCCGCCCTTTGGGGGCCGAAGATAACTGTTCGCAAGAACAATAAAGAAAAGTGAGAAAAAAAGATCAAAAACCTTTCTTATAGAGCCTAGTAGTGAGCTGGAGCCCAACATCAGCATCAACAACTTGTACTGTGCTACAACGTACAAGGGTTTTATGGGGCTCGAAAAGAAATTCACCATCGGACTCCATATAATCATCTATACATATAAGGCATGGTATTTAAATAAGATAGAGTGGGAAATTATATATAAATAAGAAAAAGTAGCCAACCTGTGATGCAATGTCGACACCAATCTCATCGAGCACCTAAAAAAAATGGATCAGAGAAAAGGATATGTTATTAGTTGGACATTCAGAGAAAAAATGGAGAAATAGGTGCTCTAATGTTGTGAGTATGGTACCTGGTTAGTAAGTTCTTCGGTTTCTTCTTCAGCCTCATCTTTGTCTAATGTCTCATCAATTGCATCAGACATCATTTCGATCTGAATAGAATGACATTAGCAAATATACTATGTGGCCTTGGTGCAATCACAAGAAATTAGTTCAATGAAGAGAATTAACCATAATCCTTTCATCTAGGAACAAGAAAATAGATTATTTGAAATAGAAAATCTTACAGTCATGTCCATCTGGGCTGACTGTTTCTGGAATTCTCTGATCATTTTAGTTTGTTTGGCAGGTTCCATTTGCTGAAAAAGGGACAAGAGAATTTGATTAATTGATTGGGTCGAGGACACATCAGTTTTTCTGGGAAAATAAATATTTATGCATTGAGAATCTACTCAATCAAGAAAGATAATATACCAACTATGGTAACAGGTTTTCACCAAGTATAGCAATGATAGAAGTTAAACAAATAAGCAAATTAGTCTACAAAACTAATCATGGTTAATAGCAATGTCAAGAAAACACAAGTACGGAACTGATTTGAAGAAAGTAAACCGATTTGACTCATATATGTCTTGTTTCAAACCGAACCTTGTTCATAGCAGTCATAGCTTTGGTTGCACCTTTCATACCCGTTGAAATCGAAGTGGTGGCATACAAGGCCTACAGAGTTAACAAAACTTATATTGTTAGAAGAAAAATATCACAAGTATCAAATAGGTGAAGAATGTGAACGACTTAAAGTTTCACCTAATGTGAATATAACTATGACCTGTGTATGAGTTGCCACGCCTCTGATCTGGGCACGACTTCCCTGCAAGTTCGTGATTTGTTGCCGAAGCCGAACTAATTGACGAGCTAAGATTCTTGTTGCAGCCTGTTAGACATGAAAATCATAAGCACATAATTTATAGTGACTTATTTTATCTCAACAATTTTCAAGTGGAATTCAAAATGCTATGATATATCATCAGAGAATAGGTCGTTTGTGAACTAGGTTCCTGTGAACAATCTTCTTCAAAGTAATACTGTTAAGCATACGAAGTATCACAGTTAAAAATATGTTCGATTTATGTGTTATTCTTCTCAAAATCACTAAACAGCAGTGATACTTCGGGCATGTTCCCAAACCCAACAAAATACTCCAGAAACACTAATTTTAAGCTGTTAGACACAGCTTCAAAAAAAAGTGATTCTATGCGTTGTGCTAAGTTTGCAAACACCCACTTCGTATGCTAAACATATTACCAAGTTCGCCATGAAACTTCCATTAACCAAGTTCATGAAACATGATGCGAACTGATAATTTCAGAAAACAAAGTACAAAGTAATATTGCCTTGAATAATAAGATCCTACTGCTGCGTATGAAGATTCTTGTTATCAGATTATGTTAAGATCTTTTGAAATTTTAGTATTGGGTGTGATCTCCTTTCAAGGGAGCACTAATAGTTAAATGGCCTATCAAGATTACAACTTTTTAAATTCAACAATTCTTAAAACAGATATGTACAGCTAGATCAGGTGGTATAATATTTTCAACAGAAAATAAATTAGCCGCAGGGCATCATTTAAAACATTCATCACAAGACATGTATTATTACGCTCAAAATTATATGAAATTTGGAAGTAAGAAAAAATAGAACAATCAAAACAGGCCTCATTTCCCGTTTTAGCTGTTTTCTTGATCTCTGCCACTAATTTCTTCTCCTGAAAATTGGCAGATGACAGTAAGAAGCTTCTCAATAGATTATAGTAAGCACATCTAAGAAATGTGATAAAATATAAACACGAACCTCCATTTGCAAGGATGTAATCTCTCGTTCAATGCCTGTTAAACAACGAATCATTAAGAACATAAGATTATTGCTAGGAAAATATATGCATAGTTGTTGGAGAAGAACAGATGAAAGCTGATAAATTCTACTTGCACTTTAACTTCTACTAACATTTATTCAAGCATTTCATTAGTTACCCAAAAAATTTGCCCTCCGGTAATCAAGTTTCACTTTGGAATCTACAGGAACTTCCAAGAAAACGGAGGACCGTGCATACAAAGTATTACGATATGTCATATGCCATACACAGTGACACCAGTTCTACTAATATATGTTCGAAAAATAACAGATGATAGCTGACAAATTCTACTTGCACTTCAACTTTTACAAATATCTTTTGTAGTTTTTGATTAGTTATGCAAAACTTGTCCTCCAGCAAGCAAGTTTCACTCTGGAATTTGCCCGGAGAACTTCCAAGAAACAGAGGAAGATGCATACAAAAGTATAATGATATGTCATATGCCACTTACACTGACACCAGTTCGTTGAAAGAGACATACAACACACGCCTAATCGACAGCAAATTATTCAAAGATCCTAAACTACAATTGTTTAAAACAATGAGCTTAAAGTACCTCTTGTGGCAACCGTCATTTCTCTTTTGCTAGACCTCAGAGCTTCTGTAAAAGCACCCAAATGTCATTGATCAAATTCTTCTAACCAATTAAAGTACATCTCAAACCCAACCCCAGAACTTCAAAAAGAATAAATAATAATGAAATAAATGTTGAATCACAAGAAGAAAATTTTCAAAAAAGTCTGATTCGGAACTATTTTAAGGCAAATTAGAGAGGCCACAGCCGAATCTAAAAAAAATAAATCAAGAGAAAATTGAAAAGGATGAAAAAAGGAAGACTACCTTTAGGCGATGTTTTCTTCTTGAAGATGTTGAGATTCATTTTGCTGTAAAATGCGGCAGAGGAATTTGCACTACTTAACAGAAGAAACCCTAAAAATGGGTTAAGCTAAAAATGGGGAAGATTTGAAACAGGGATTTTGTGGGGTTTAAGTGAAGAACATAGTTTAGAAAGAACGAGGGTTGCAGATTTTCTTGAATTTCTCTCTCTTGCTCTCAAACGGGAAAGTGGAGGGGCCGACTTTTGCCTCGAGGAGCGTGATTACATATATTGTGCATCAAACGGCTACCATCTTATTAGCCGTTGCAATATATTCACCAAATGAAATTTATTGTTCTCCGTCCCATATAAGTTGTCCGTTGTTTTTTGTATTTGAATTAAGATAAAAATAAAAAATATAAATAATATAATAAAAAAGTATAAATAATGTAATAAAAAAATTGAAAAATTAAAAAATAATATAAAAAATAATAATAAAAAAATAAATAGTAATTTCTAAAAAGATAAAAAGCAGATGAGAAACATATAGTGTGACAGACGAAAATGGCAAAATGAATAACATATAGTGGGACGCTATGTTTTAAAAAGCGGGTTAGACCTGTCGGTCCGACTGCTACTCGGACAACATATTGTACGGTTCGAAAGCGTTGGACCGCTCATCTTCTCAAGCGCCCAGAAAGCGATCAAAAACGGCAAAAACGGGTCGAACCGATCACTGATTGGACCGACCAACTTAGCACTTTTGCTTTATTTATAAAAAAAATTGAGGGTTTTTTTTTTCAATTTATAACTTTTATTGAAACCTCAATTTATCATCTAAATCGCGTTCTCTATCCTTATTTTTTCCATATTCTTAATTTATTATTTCCACATCTTTCTACTAAGTTATCTACGCAATTTGGACTTGAAATCATGAGATCAAACTTTGCTGGTGTTAATATGGGTATTCTTTCAAATTAAATATTGTTTGGCAAAGTTTTGTATGAAAATAGTTCATGATAAGTTTATCATGAACCAGTTTTAAAGTATCAAACATTTAACTAAGTGTATCAAATATTGGGGTCAATGATATTATGTTATAGATTGTATTGCCCTCAACTTTTGATACATTTGATGAATATTTTGATACATTTGACCAAATATTTGATACTTTAAAACAATTTCATGATAAGTTTATCATGAACTATTTTCACATCATACCTACTGATATATTTTTTTTTTAATCGTAGACATTTGATGAACTTGTTAAATATTTGATATTTTTAAGACATTTGGTGAAGTTAATTTTACATTTGACATTTTTATGATATATGGTGGACTTGTTTTAGTAATGTTGACATTTAATTTAGATTATTAAAATAGAATTTATAATAAATTAGATGTATATTTATTTAAGTTTTATTGTAATTTGAACATATAATTTATTATTTTTAGAGAAAAATTATTTATAATGTTTTTAATTTTTGTATATAATTATATACTCCAAACGGCTAATAAAATAAGTATATATATATATTCACCAAACACAATTTTTGTATATAATTATCTTATTAGTCGTTGCAATATATTCACCAAACGCAATTTATTGTTCTCCGTGCCATAATTTATGATGTCAGCTCAATCGCTTTGTTAACGGTTGGACCCGATCCAACCAATCCGATCGAAAATATTAAGAACGTCGGTTCAACTTTCACTTCCACTTTTAAAACATAGGTAGGACGGAGGGAGTATGCAATTTGATTCATCCTACTACTTAAATTTTAAGTTTAATTTTAATTTTAATTTTTTTAAAATATATAATTATACACTATATTGTGTATTTGTTTTCTTGAGTATTATTTAGACTGTTATTAGAATATTACTAACTTATTTTTCGGGTACTACTAACTTATTATTTGAGTACTAACGATTTATTTTTGGGGTATTACTTAGATTTATTCTTGAGTATTACTGACTTGTTCTTCGGCTATTACATAAACTTCTTCTGACATGTATATCAAAGTCATTTTACTTGCTACCACTTAATTTCTTTTAAAGTTATTGTGAATGTTGTATGTACTTGATATATTTAGATACGCATCTCGACATTTGGATGTGAGTTTGTTATAAGTATTAGAGTCATAATGCTTGCTACTTATTTTCTTATTAGCATACTGTAACATCCCCGCTTAAATAATACAAAAATGTGATGTGGCACAAGTAGGAATGCTACTAAATAATATATAGAGTATTAAAATACGCCACAAGTTTATACAGCGGAAGGCTTAAAATAAGTACGGCCGTAGCCTTAAATTTTTGCAAATAGCGTTCTAAACGTAAATTTATATAAAACAAAATGCCACTGCCAGCCGAGTTCATTCGCCCACGTCGGGATCCATAGCATCTGAAAAAAAAAAGTAGAAGGGATAAGTGTTTGTAAACACTTAGTGGTGAATCTCTTGACAATTGCACAAATTAAAACATCAATGTTTATAACATGTGAGCCCCCGGGATTTCACCGGGTATCTCTGGGTGGTGCGACCAACCCGTGGTGCCGGGGCGACCGGACTATCTCAGTTGCCACCATTTAGGTGGACTATCTCAAACTCAGGGCCAGTCGATTGCGGGCCAGACTCAAATATTTAACATTCAACATTTAATAAATGCAATTGTAAATAAAAGTAACACTCTGTGAAGAGTGAAGTGATTCCCCACCTTGTAGAGTTGAACCTACAAAGAAAATTTTAATGATAGGAAATTTGTTACTTATCCCTTCACTTTTAAATAAATCATGAAATTCACATATCAACATCTTTCATATGATATACACATAAAATTTCAATTTTAGTCTCAATACATATTCAAAAGTTGTATCAAAGATCATAAATATCAATTAAGCATGTATAATTATCAAATAACAAGTCCTAAAGAAATATCGACCGTAAAATATAAACGGACTATTTCAAACAATTCGTACATAATTTCAGTTTCTGCAACCATCAATTAAAAATTCATATAAAATAAACTACTTTCCCAAAAATTCTAAAATTTTAACCACATAAACACAACTTAATTTAGTTTAATACCATAATTTTTAATTTCTGAAATTCCTTACTAAACGCTACAATTTTTACGAAGAACAAACTAGTAACAATTTCTGACCCCATAACATAGAAAATTCACCATAAATCAATCATAAGTCCAATACCTTTGAAATTTTAACTATAAACTCCCAACTTTATGTAGTTTATCACTGTACTTTGAATTTTTATAAAAACCTAACCGATTATGTTTTAATCCTAGCAAACTTTTACTGTTTTGGTTATAGAGTTCGAAAAACCTAGTTCATCTTTGAAAAATCACCAAAAATCGAATATTGCTCCAATAGCTACGAAATTTTAAACCTAATTTCGATAATCAGTATACTATCACATAAAATATTTTCAGAATTTGTCACTGCATCAATCGGTCAGAATGAATTTTTAAACGAAACTTGGTCCAGATTTCGTTTTTTATGCATACATGATGATCATCTCAACATAACTTCAAATTTATTCACACAATTTCATGTTTTCCAAGTTATGAACATAAATAACTCATAAATAAACATGTTTAAGCTCATACCTTGTGAAAGAATGAATTAAAACATGAAATACATGAAGAGAACATTATATAACATCACAATCACTTGATTTCAAACTTCTATCATCTCTTTCTTAATTTCCTATAACCTAATCATGCCCCTATCTTAATTATTACTTAAACATGAAGTTAAGAAGCTTACCTATGTGTTGATGGATTGAAATCTCTTCTCCTCTTCTTTCTTGGAAACTCACGGTTAGTATGTATGTTTGTGTGTTTTTCTCATGGTTCAAAAGTGAAGATGTAGAGCCCTATTTATAGGTAATTTTGGATATGTCTTGAGGCTTCTAAAATTTTCTAAATCCTTCTACTTAACCTCCAAGTAAGGAGGTTTAAGGAGGTGGTGTGTAATGCTTAGGTTATCACTTAGGTCATGCTTATGTCATGGTTTATGTAATAATTTTGACTTTCTTAAAATCCTAAAATACATTAGAAATAAAGCTCTCTTAAGGTTCTAAATTAATTACAAAGTCTATATATAATTCTATAAAATATTAAGTAAACATTACACAAATTGTTTCTTAAGGAAAGTTTTATTTTATCACTTATATCTTATGAATAAATTACTAAAATTAAAAACTACATTTAATCTTAAGTTAAATACTTTAAGAGACAAATAAAGAGCATATAAAAATTCTAAAATCTCAAGAATAAACATATATCGAGCAAATAATAAATTAATAGCAAGTATCGAGCAATTAAACATATAATTGTGCCCATGCATAAATTCAAATATAAATGTGTCATATAAGCTCATAGAATATCATAAAATATTTAGTGAAGCAAATATGGACATAGAAACTTAGGGTATTAGACATACTCATAGTTACACTTTAATTAGAAACTTATGAAGAATGTCATTTATTTAAGTTAATTTATAATCTTTTAATGTTGTATCTTAAATAAGTATATTAAAGCACTATAAATTCGATTGGAATTTTATAATCAAGAGATAGTATTTTGATGGTATATATTTAGAGAGAAAGTACTTATGTGGGAGTAAAATGATTTTTGTTTAGTGAAGAAACAAGAGACAGAAAACATATGGCATCTAGTTAAGAATTTTGTTTTGTTATTTATTGTTCTTATATTTACAATAACTTGTCCCTCCTATTTATAGGACATCAACCAACATACTATATTTTGGAGGTGAATTCTAGATTTCTCCAATTTCTATTTATCTTAGTTCTAGATTTTTCAATTTCTAGAACTTTCTTTATGCGTCATCTTCTTTCTATTACAAGTATTCTACACTATTCTTATTTTTACTAGCTAATTCTTGATTTTTCTTCTTTATCTTACAACATCTACTGAACTCTATTACTTGCTAGAACTATCTAGAAATTTGCATCACTTTCTAATACTCCTCCTTGATGCATATTTCTGTTACTCTAATTTTTCTCGTAGTTCTCGAACTTTCCGCGTGGTAGCGCCTTTGCAAAAATATCTGCTAGTTGGTCTTCAGTTTTGCAGTACTCTAACTCAATTTCTTTATTAGCTCCTGCTTCTTGAATAAAGTGATACTTGATCTTAATGTGTTTTGTCCAGCTATGGAATGCTGAATTTTCCGTCATAGCTATTGCGGACTTACTATCGCAGTAGGTTTTAGTAGTCCTATTTTGTGACTCCCACATATCTTCAAGCATATATTTTGACCATATTGCTTGACTTGTAGTCATAGTTGTTGCTATGTATTCTGCTTCGGCTGATGATCATGCAACGGTTGCTTACTTTTTAGATGCCCAGGAAAATATTCATGATCCTATTCTGAATGCGTAACCAGATGTACTTTTCATGTCATCTTTCGAACCTGCCCAATCACTGTGTATAGCCAATTAATTTTGAGTCAGGTGTCTATTCACACCAGATGTCGAAGTTCTTAGTTCCTTAAAGATATCGAAGTACTCACTTTACTACTCTATAGTGAATCTGACTTGGATTCTGCATGAAATTTGAAAGAAAGCTCGTTGCGTACATTATGCCAAGTCGAGTTGCTATTAGATATAGTAGACTTTCAATCGGGCTTCAAAATTTTGAGATGTCTGCCTTTGGTGACCCATCTTCCTTTTGTAGTGCTTTAAAGCTATCAAGTGGAGTGGCAACAGTCTTGCACCCTTCCATCTTGAATTTTTTTAGTAAGCTCTCAGTATATTTCTTTTGTGAGATAAATATACCATCTTCTTTTTGTTTTATCTCAATACTGAGAAAATAGTACAACATGCCTAAATCGGTCATCTCGAATGTCTTCATCATGCCTTCTTTGAATTTCTTGATCATTGTCTCATTATTTCCTGTGACTATAAGATCATCAACATATAAAGAGACAATGAGTTTATCCTTTATACCTTAGGTCTTAATGTATAGTGTATGCTCGCTTTAGCTCCTCCTGAATCCAAGTTTTGTGAAGTAGTTGTCGATTCGGTTATACCAGGCTCGCATGGCTTGTTTTAAGTCATAGAGTGTTTTTTTTAACTTGAGTACTTTGTCTTCTTGGCCTTGTATCACGAACCCTTAAGTTGTTGCACATAAATTTCTTCTTCAAGATATCCATTTAAAAATGCCGACTTTACATAGAGCTGGCAGATCTTCCATCTTCTTTGTGTAGCTAGTGCGACAGGTGCTCGAATAATATCAAGATTGGCTACTGGAGCAAAAGTCTCATCGTAGTCAATTCCATGTACTTCTGAGTAACCTTTAGCAACCAGACTCGTCTTTTATTTCTGAATTGAGCCATACGGGTTAAGTACAAAATGGGCGCCTTTATAGGCGAACAGGCATAAAAGCCTCACAAAGAAAATAGAAAATAATAAAAGTAAAAGTTGCTCGCCCAGGCCTATTGCGCGCCACCAGTTGCAGGCTCCTTAGCATGAGTCTGCTCGCCATTTGGAGGAAGGACAGTCTATTCGCCCACAGAAGGAGAGATTAGGCAGGTTCTTAAAGGGAGAAAGGTTGTCGACATCAATCATGACATCCCCTTGCTCGCCCTCCTCGATTGGGGGATAAGAACCCCCAATGATTTTCACTCTTGGGATATAAATGCTCAAGTCCACCGCAAAATCAGCCAGATCGCCCACATCCGCCACTGTGCCATCCTTGGAAGGCTTAGAAGTAACAAACTCAACTAATTCTTTCTTCAAGGACTCCCAAACGTCTTCATTATGATCAATGGCATATTTGTATGCGTGAAGATTCTATGTAAAAGCACAAATAAAATTGAAGGCAGCGTACTCTCCGTGAAACTCGACGATAGCGGCGGCGAACGAGCACTTCGCGTGCCCTTTCTAGAATTGGGCGAGCTGCTCGCGAGCAGCCTGCAGCTCTTCTTGAAGTTTAGCAGCTATCTCTTGGGCTGCTCGCACTTCCTCTACTCACTTCCTCACGCGCGAACCTGGGCTTCCTCGCGCACGAACCTGGGCCAGTTCTTGCCTGAGATGAGCAACCTTCTCTTTGGCTTTCTCCAAGCTCTGAATGGTAGCCCCCTCTTCCTCCAATGTAGCCTTATTCTTGGTCTTATAGTTTGAAGTCTTCTTCTCAGCCTCCTTACGCTGCTCGCCAGCCTTGATAGCTGTGTTGGCAAGCGTTGCATTTTATCGTTCTAAGGTGGCGCCCTGGCCTAAGGAGGGTTGAGCTGTGATGGGTGCCCCGCTCAAATAGTGCATCACCAAACGGAGATTGTCCCCAAGAGTCTGGCGGAGGACATTAGAGTCCTCAACTTGGGTCCAATGGCGAGCAATAGCTTCGGTGGCCCTCCTCTCAAGCCCTTGCAGCTAACCAATGCTCATACGAGGACGAGAGAAGGAGAACTGGTGCACTGCTTCGCACCAAGTGGGATACCTAGCCGGATCATACCTACCAAGGGCGAACAACCAATACTTGTTAAAATTTTGTGAAAGTAAAAAATAAAAAATAGTGAAGAAACACAAGAGATAGTGTGTACTTTGTAGTGCAAACAAGATCCCACCCCAGGTGGGTGATGTCGATCAGCTGCCCAACTGAGCGAATTGCGGGCGAAAGGGTTGGTGTGGAGGAGTCGGCAACATTGGGAGCTGCTTGTTCCACTGATTCTGTTCGCCCAGATTGCCTGGAGCCAGATGCTTATGAGCTCTTCGACCTCTTGGCTAGGGGCTCCTCGTCACGGCCCACTACGGAACCATTATCCCTCTATAGAAGGTGAGTAGGGCCACAAGGGAAGGGGATGGGACTTGTCGATCCTCGCAACTTTCAGTGTGAGGAGCTGGAGGTGGGCAAGGAGTCAAGCATCCAGCACATTATTTTTTCTAGGCAGCCAACACCAAAGAGTGGGGATTCTTCTTTGTCTGAGCCATTCTGTGAACCTTATCGTTCAACACATGGAAGGCAGAAGGTATGGCAATGGTAACCTCCTCAACTATGAACACAGGGGCGAACAACGTTAAGTTGTGAAATTTTTAGAAAGAATCTTAATTGAAAAACTTCACATCAAGGACACAATCTTCCTAGAGGGTGAGCAACTTGAGAAGTTAAATGATGGGAGTAGTGAGTATCCCTAATGCTCGCCTACAACTCGGCTTGCTCTGGTATTGAATTGTCCGGTCCCTTTTGTTCCAGTGACACACTAGTATAAGTGTAAACTTAAACTCCTCGGAGATCCCTGACCTTTTTCCAATGTTGGGTAGATGGGCCTGCATGAGAAGATAAAACCTGTTAAGATAGTCTTGTTTGCCACATGTTAAGCCAGATTTTAAAATCTCCTACGCTGTAGTTTGCCAAATTCGGTGGGGGACATAATATATCCCTTACGCCCTTCCGTGTTGTCTGGAGCATGCCAATCACCCCCTATGAGGAAGAACTGCTCCTTCCAGCCTCGAACCTTATTGGGCACACCCTCAAGGACCTTCAGGTCAGTTTGCGCCTTAAGGTAGTAATACCCCTTACCCTCTTCCGCACACTTAATAATGCAAATGGCATAATTTATTTTGGTAGGGGTCAACCGGTTCTTATACTTCTTAAGGGCGAACACGGTGAAAAAGGCAAGCAGGCTACTCCATACGTTGGGGTGAGTTACATGATGTCTAGGTTGGTCTCCTCTAAGACGAGACCAATAAGTGGATGCAGTGGGAGTGTGACCTCAATGTATAAAGTGTGTTGTTGATTGCAGTTAGTCCGACAGGGGGGCGATCAGCCCTCTCGTCCTTTGAGGCGCATACATGGTAATGTCACAAGGGACTTTGTAGTTCCTCCTTATATAGTCCAAGAAGTCCTCATCAATGATGCTTTGAACGCTGCTCGCCTTATAGTCTATGGAGTTGTTTGCATCCCTAAAATGGCGAGCAGAAATAGGGAAGCTGCTCGCATAACGAGCATAGTATCCATCCCAATCAAATTCTTGCTCGATGTCTTCTGGAATGTTATTTTCTATCATATGTGGCCTCAAAAAGTTGATTAATGCAACATATTCTGAGGTGACCTCCTCGTCCTCCCTGGAAGACTCAATTTCGATGGGGGCATTATCACCCGCATCTGGGCGAGCAACATGCTGCTCGACATCTTGTCCACCTGATGGATGGGTTTTTTCCTCCTCAATGGAACGGGCAATGGAGGCTGCTTCAGGATCCAATTATCCAGGTGCCCCAATGAGAGACCGGCGATGAGACTTCCTTCTACCATAGGCCTTTTTTGGATTTCGATTGGAGATGGTTAGATCGACTTGAAGAAGATGAAGACATGATTGGAGATGGGAGTTCTAAATCTAATTTTTATCCTACACGCACTATAAAATCAACAGGAATAAGGCCTAATTCCGGCGAAGTCCCCAAAATGGCGAGAAGCGGAAAAATCCCGAAAATAAACTAGAAATTCAACGAAAAAACCTAAAAGTTTTAAATTAAATGTTTTTCAAAAGATAACTATGGGGATTACCTTGAGAAGTGAAGAGAAAAAACCCAGAGTCGCAGCCGTAAAGATGAAGAGTCGCCAGAAAACCACTCACACAGAGAAACTGTTTAAAACTTGATGACAATGAAAGTTAAAGGGAAAAAAGAGAAGAATAAAGAAAGAGGCTATTTGTTGGGACAATCTTGGTATTTTGATTAGATCCCAAAACCCCGGATGAATTTGCCTAAGTATAGTGTTCAGGATAAAATAGCTCAGGATAGTTAGGTCAGAGATTCAGTACAGAAGGACCATACTGAAGACTGAAGAATATTGGAGTCGACCCAAATTTACTGAAGTCTGAAGTGTAAACCATTCTGAAGAAGTCAGTCAGTCTCGCTGAAGATTGTCTGTTCTGAAACTGAAGATCGAAGCCTGCTGATTCTTCCTGAAGTCAATCCTGAAGTACCATTGTCTGATGTTTCTACTGAATACACTAAGCATGTTCAGGACAGAACTCAGTCAGTGAAGAGTAAGTACTACCTATCAGGCTGTGCTGAATGCACATAGGACCTGACTTAGGCCTTGGTTCAGTTTACCTGAATCCTGTAAGTCCGAAGCAAAAAGGTAACACATACTGAGCTGAATAACCTATCAGGCTGTGCTGAATGCACATAGGACCTGACTTAGGCTGTGGTTCAGAAAACCTGAATCATGTCAGTCCAAAGCAGAAAGGTTATTCATGCTATGGGACAAGAGACAAAAAGAATGTCAGTAAGACTCCATTAAGGCACACGTTCAGACTGAGTTATTACAAGAGACTCAGAGCATTGAATGTACGAGGAAGGATAAATGTCTGAAGGTCAACTAGCCGTTATAACGGAGAGCCAATGATCTTTCAACACGTAAGCACGGAGTCTGCGCAGCATTTAATGCGGCATTTAATGCGTCTCAAAAGGTTGCAGGTGATGTGACAACTTGCCAGAATAAGCATGGCGGGTAGGTCGAACAGTATTCCTAGCCTGCAATCTACCTAAAATAGGAAAGATTTGATTTGATCTCCTCCAACGGATCTATTTTGAATCTCGCCTATAAATACGGAGAACCTTGCACCCATTCAAGGTTAACGGGAAATTTCCAAGAGAACTCTCAAGAATCCAAGAACACAAAGCATATCATAAACAACACTCTGCAATTAAATTTCCCTAGTGTTGTAGTAGGATTCGCTCTGTATTTGCTTAGATCGATAGCTCTAATATTTAGCACTGATTTGTATTGCTAGAGCTATCTTAGTTGGAAACCAGAATACCAAACCTCTCAAAGTGTGAGATAGGTTGGTTAGAAGGACTGGGACTTGTAAAACGCCCAGGGGTCAGTTCCTAAGAGAGGAAGTTGGCTACTCGTGTCCCTTGGCACGTAAAACCCAAGTACCTATCCTCAGGGTTTTGAGGATAGCTTCCTGTTAAATCAGGTCGTGGACGTAGGAGTTGGTTTTCTCCGAACCACGTTAAAAAGTCCCCTGTGTGCTGATTTACTGTTTTGTTCAGGATCATAAATGTCATCATGTTAAACTGAACATACTGCATTGGTTTTAACTTCAGGACTGAATCAATCATCCTGAATCTGAATACTGTGCATTCAGCCTTAACCACCTATTTACTAAGCAACTCAGAGAAAACGTTTTCAGAAATTAAAACGAGTAGAATCTAAGGGCTCACTTTCCGCACGTACTCTGACTCACTGAGATAGTTGTCCAACTGACTCGCTTCCGAGCAGTCAGTAGGTTTGTTATCTCTACTGAGTCTCCGAGCACTTTACTCTTACTCAGCTTATCTGACTCGTTACTGAACCGTCCCTGCTGCCCCTGCGGACATTCAGCATACTGAGTACTTCAGGGATTCCTGACTGAGTACGTTGGAGCATTTTTCTGAGTCTTTCAGAAAAATCTGACATCAGTGTATTCCCCCCCCATACACTGATCTAACTCGTTTCGGGACCAACAAGTGGTATCAGAGCAGTGGTTCAAAAGATCACTGACTTTGTTTATCAACAGTTTCTGAGGAGAAACTTTTGGTGGTCTACTGAACTGATCTTGTTTCTGAAAAACTGCATATCATGGCATCAGGTTCTAAACGCCTCGAGGGCAATCTTCCTGAATTCTCTATTGACAACTATGATTATTGGAAATTCAGGGTTCTTGCACATCTCTATTCTATCCATGATCAGATGCCACAGGTGATTGAACATGGGCCAATCAGATTTATGAGAAATCTTCAGACGACTTGGCCTGTTGCTGGCAATGTCCCTGTTCCAGCCGCCGGAGATGAAGAAGTGGAGAGGTCCGCGCTTAATTCTGATCAGATTAAGCAAATAGGACTGGATAATGTTGCCAAAAACATTATACTCCACACCGTTTCTTACGAGAACTCGGTCAGGCTGATGCATCTGAAAACAGCTAAAGAAATCTGGGATACTCTGAGGGAGATGAGCGAAGGTTCTGAAAAGATTAAAGAAAACAAGAGAGATCTTGCAATCAGGAAGTTTGAGGCCTTCAAGATGCTAGAGGGAGAGTCCATCGATCAGATGGAAGCTCGGTTCATTAAGATGATGAACGAGCTAGCAACCCTTGGGAAGGAGTTTCCCAAGAGGGAGGTGTCTTCTAAAATCCTGAACTGTCTCCCTGAAAGATGGGACACAGGAGTAATTTTGTTGAAAAACACTCAGGACCTTACAAACATTACTCACTCACACCTATTCTCTGAGTTAAAGGCTCTGGAATTTGACCTTAATAAGAGGAAGAAGATGGGTGTTATCAGTGAGGAAGTTGGTGAGGAGAAGACATCTGAAAAGGAAAAAAGCGTGGCTCTTAAAGCTACTCCTGAGCCTGAGGCTGGATCTGGCTCCAAGTCTCTGAAAGAGATGAACAAAGATGAGCTAGCCTTGGAGTACAGCCTGATGGCACGGCGATTCGAGAAACTGAACTCTCGTTTCGGCAGGTATAAGAAATTTTATACTGACACCCGTGATCGCAGGTACTCCAGCCCCAGGAGATCTAGCCCCCGGAAAGAAGAAAGAAGAGGCTCAGATTCCAGGAGGGATCGCAATGAGCCTGAGCGACGCAGAGATGAAAAGAGGAGAGAGGATGAGTCCAGAAGATCCAGCTCCAAACCTGAAAGATCATCGGGGAGCAGGAGGGAATCCTCTGATAAAAGGTACACTGACAAGAAACTTTCATCTGACGCAGATCAGTGCTACCACTGCAAAAAGTCCGGACATTATCAGTATGATTGTCCGGAGCTCAGTGCTCGAGAGCGAGAAGATCGAAGAGCCAAAAGAGAGCTCAGGGCTTCAGACCGAAGAGCGTTGTTAGCTGAGGATTCCTCAGAATCAGATGGCCCTGGACGCCGGTCTCCTGAACTCTTTTCAGATGAGGAGTATGATGACCTCTGCCTGATGGCAGATGATGAGGTATGTTCTTCTGCCTCTTCTCCTGATCACGCACCTGAGTTTAGCTCAGATTCAGCAGGAGAACTCGACCTTCAGCTCGCCCTAGAGCAATTGATGGTTGACTTCTCAAGGCTGCAGGAGACTCATACTCACACAGTGAATGTGAACGCACAACTGAGTGAGAAGAACGATCGGTTAACTGAGTCTCTCAGAGTAAGAGATACTGAGGAAGCCCTCAGATTAGTACATCTTCAGGAGGAGTTACTTAATGCTGAGAATAAGCATGATGAAACTCCACTGGAGGTAGAAAGACTGAAGGGTGTCATCAGCTCGCTGATTGAGACTCGTGATACTGATTTGTTCCTTGCTCAGGAACAACTGATAATTGAGTGAATTGCTTTAAGAATGATGCTCGAAACTGAGTGGCAAGCTCGTCTTTGTGCTGAGCAAACTGCTTGGGATCTTGAGCTGATTTCAAAAGATAAAGCTCATTCAGAATTAGTGCTTCAATACACCACTGAAATTGAGGCCCTAAAAGAAACCAATGGGCATCTAGAAATCAAGCTGAAGAAGTTATACACATCTACCCAAGTGGTTGATGAGTTAACAAATTTCTCTCAGCTGACTGATGGTGCTAAAGCTGGGTTAGGCTATGATGCCTCAAAAGACCCAAAGGGCAAGAAAAGGAGAGGTGCTTCAGGGAGCAACTCTCAGAAAAAGTTTGTCCCTGCCCTAACTGATGACAAGAGCTTCAGTGTTGCTCATCAGAACAAAGGCAAAGGGAAGGAGAAAATGCCTGCTGAACCTGTCAGGCAAAGAACTGAGAAACCAAGACAAAAACCTAAGGAAAATGTCAAAGTTTCTCATTCTGAGTCTAGGAGGACAGACCAAAGGAACTCCAAGGTCCAACTTAGGAATCCTCAAACTGGGAAGAACTTTGTCCCTAGCACTTCTCAGGCTCAGCCTAGAAATGCTCAGAACAAAAGGAACTCAGGACAAAGGAGACCTCAGGCAAGACCTAGGGCTACTAAGGTTCAGACTCCTCAGACAGGGCACAGAACCCATCAGGAGCGTCCCAATTCTCTAAGAAGGACAAACCAGGTGGTTTCTGAAAGGCAATGGAGACCTGACTCCAGAAACACTCAGACCAGACCTCATGTGCCAAGAGGTCAGGCCAGAGCTGCTCCTTCTCAGGACAAATTTCAGCCCAATGCATCCAGGTCAAGAAGTAACAGGAGGCCCACCCCCAGAAATCAAACTAGGGCTCCTGTATCTCAGACTGACACCTATACACCCTCAACTTCCCAGGCACAAAGGAAGAAGAGAACTGTGTATGTTGACATTTCAGGGAAACAGGTCTACACTTCTGATGCTGTCAGAATTGTCAGACAAATCTGGATCCCGAAGGGTATGGCTGACTCAGTAGGACCCAATACGAGATGGGTACCTGAGGCCTGATTCTTTTCAGGTCACTGCGGGCTACAAAAAGAAGAAGGAGGATCTGATGGACTGGTACTTGGACTCAGGATGTTCCAGGCACATGACCGGATTTCGTGATCTCCTTCAGGATTATGTAGCTCAAGATGGCCCGCAGGTAACCTTTGGTGATAACTCTAAGGGTTTCACCAGAGGATTCGGAACCCTTGTTATTAACTCTGTCCGTGTTATGAATGTATCATATGTTGAAGGACTGAGACATAACTTACTCTCG
Source organism: Prunella vulgaris (assembly GCA_026898435.1). NCBI lineage: Eukaryota > Viridiplantae > Streptophyta > Magnoliopsida > Lamiales > Lamiaceae > Prunella > Prunella vulgaris. The sequence goes on from JAPKLY010001296.1 coordinate 47,151, forward strand.
GTTAGTCAGTTTTGTGACCGAGGATATAGTGTAGAGTTTACATCTAACATGTGTCTCGTAAAGGACAAATCTACACTGCAGGTTCTGATTACAGGAGTCAGGAGGGGCAATGTATATTTTGCTGATTTCAAGAGCAGCCCTCCTGAAACCTGTCTGGTCGCTAAGAGCTCCTCTGAGCTCAGTTGGCTCTGGCATAAACGTCTGAGTCACTTAAACTTCAAGATTATTAACAAAATCTCTAGACTCTCTCTTGTAGATGGTCTGCCAAATGAAGTTTTTAGCAAAGACCACGTGTGCGGAGCATGTCAGGAAGGCAAGCAAACCAAAGCCTCATTCAAAGTGAAGGAAGCCTTCTCTACTGACAGAGTGCTTCAGCTCCTGCACATGGATCTCTTTGGTCCAGTAACTCCTGTCAGCATAAATGGTAGGAAATATACCCTTGTTGTTGTTGATGACTATTCCAGGTACACATGGGTTATTTTCTTGCTGAACAAAAAGGAGACACAGGTCAAGCTTCCTGAGTTACTCAAGCAATTGAGTACTGAACAGGGTCAGAGCATTGTCAGGATTCGATCAGATCGAGGAACCGAGTTTATAAACTCTATTATAACTGACTTTTGTACTGACCATGGTATAACTCATGAGACTTCTGCAGCTAGGACCCCTCAGCAGAATGGGGTAGCTGAAAGGAGGAATCGTACCCTGAAGGAAGCTGCCAGGACCATGTTGGCTGAGTCAGGACTGCCCAAGAAGTACTGGGCTGAAGCAATCAACACTGCTTGCTACACTCAAAACCGATCTATGCTGAACAAACAACATGCTCAGACACCCTATGAAACTTGGAACAAGAGGAAACCTCGCATCTCCTATTTCCATATTTTTGGGTGTAAGTGTTTCATCCTGAACAATGGAAAAGACCAGCTGAAAGCCTTTGATAGCAAATCTGATGAGGGAGTTTTCTTAGGATACTCCTCAGTCAGTAAAGCTTTCAGGGTATATAACTGTCGGACCCTTTGTGTGGAGGAAACACCTCATGTTGTGTTTGATGAGACTGTATCAGTGCATAGGAAACAGGTTCCAAGTCCTGATACTGAGGGAATTACCAAAAGGGTAACAAGGCTGAATCTGAAAAATCCTGAATTCAAGATCAAACTTGTCAGTGCTCCCAAGGGATGGGATGATGATGATGATGATCAGGATGGACTTCAAGCCAACCCTCAACAAGCCCCTGCCTCGAAAAATGTTGAGTCTCAGACGGAGGGACAGACTCAACCTGAGGTACGTACTGTCGGTGATGATGCTTCTGCACCTGAGACAGTTACTGAGTCCAACACTGTAATGGAAAACAATTTCTCTGATATTTGTCAACCCTCAGGAAATGACTCAGTATCCCCTGTTCTTGCTCGTTCCGCTTCTTTGCCTATTATTATTGAGACTAATGTTTCAGGATCAGGCAATGGAACATCAGTAGCTCCCAGTGCCCCAGTCAGCAGGAGACGATGGCTAGATGATCACTCATTGGCTGATATCATTGGAGATATCAATGAGGGGGTCAGGACGAGGTTGTCCTTTGGTGAAAGCGCTATGTTTTGTTGCTTTCTGAGTAATCAGGAACCTACAAGCATAGAAGAAGCTCTAGCTGATCCCAACTGGATCCTAGCCATGCAGGATGAGCTCAATCAGTTTGAGCGGAATCAGGTTTGGGAGTTAGTAGATAGACCTAGGCGTCAACATGTAATTGGCACCAAATGGGTTTTTAAGAACAAGAGGGATGAGAAGAATGTTGTGGTCAGAAATAAGGCCAGGCTTGTAGCAAAAGGTTACTGTCAAGCCGAAGGTATCGACTATGATGAAACCTTTGCTCCAGTCGCAAGATTAGAAGCAATCAGGTTGTTTCTAGCTTATGCAACATTCAAGAAATTCAAAGTGTATCAGATGGACGTAAAGAGTACTTTTCTGAATGGTGTACTGAATGAGGAAGTGTATGTTGAGCAACCTCCTGGATTCGAAATCGGTAATAAAGTATACCATCTGAAGAAAGCCCTTTATGGCCTAAAGCAAGCTCCGAGAGCTTGGTATGATACATTATCCCAATTCCTGATAGACCACGGGTTCGTGAAAGGAACAGTGGACAGGACCCTCTTCCGGATCACCGAAGGGGAAGACATTCTTTTGGTTCAGATTTATGTAGATGACATAATATTTGGATCTCCTAATCTGAAGCTTTGTGAAAAATTTTCCAAGCTGATGACAGGGAAATTTGAGATGTCAATGATGGGAGAAATGAATTTCTTTCTGGGTCTCCAAGTCAGGCAAACTGACTCCGGAATTTTCATCAATCAGTCCAAGTATGCGAGGGACTTGATTCAGAAATTTGGAGTTCAGTCCAGCAGAGTCTCACGCATTCCCATGAACACAAATGAGAAGCTGGAGCCTGACAAAGAAGGAGCCTCAGTAAATCAGACTGAATATAGGGCACTGATAGGATCTTTACTATATCTGACTGCTAGTCGTCCTGACATCACTTATGCAGTTGGAGTTTGTGCAAGGTATCAGTCTGATCCAAAGAAGAGTCATTTAGAGAGTGCCAAAAAGATTCTGAAATACCTGAGAGGTACAGTCAACTTAGGACTTTGGTATCCCTCTGATGACAACCTAGAACTGACTGGTTATTCAGACGCTGATTATGGAGGCTGTAGACTTGATAGGAAATCAACTACAGGCACATGTCAGTTTCTAGGGAGTAAACTGATCTCTTGGTTTTCTAAGAAGCAAACCAGTGTTGCAACGTCTACTACTGAAGCTGAGTATATGGCGGCAGGCAGTTGTTGCTCTCAGATTCTTTGGCTGAAACAACAACTGAGAGACTACCAAGTTGAGGCCACTGAAGTCCCAATTTATTGTGACAATAATAGTGCCATTGCCATATCCCAAAACCCAGTCTTACATACAAGGTGTAAGCATGTAGACATCAGGCATCACTTTATCAGAGATCATGTTGAGAAGAAGGACATCAGGATGGAGAGAGTCCCTACTGAAAAACAGAGAGCTGACATCCTGACTAAGGCTTTGCCTGAAACCAGGTTTGTTGAATTATCAGTAGAGTTAGGACTCCTTGACCCAGGCTTAGATGATTCAGTTTGAATCTATGATAAGAATGCACAAAGTCAGGGGGAATAACTCATTTGAACTCAGGATGAAGGGAACTCCGAAAGAATATGGATGGTTGTAGGGGGAACATTCAGTACAAGATGGATGATCAGTTTAGACTGACTAAGATTCAGGACACAGAATTCAGGGCTTGTCATCCTGATAGACCAACAAGTGGTATCAGTCAGAATGCTAATCTAACTGACTGGTATGTTTCCTGTTTATTGTCTAAGTCATCTAATGTTGCGTACATTATCCTTTTTACTGTGCTGCCTTGTCAAATCAATTTAATTTGCCAAATGATCCCAGCCGTTTGTTTTAATATTCGGTTATTATTTAATTCAAATTATTTGAAATAAATACGGACATGCTCTAATGTGCATTTAATGCACTGTGGGCGGGAACAGTTATCAATGAAATTTTGACCAATTATCTTTGAAGAACCGAAAAGGCAAAATACTTTTTACTGCTCAAATCATGTCCATTGAATTCCATAGGTCACAATTTTCTAAACCGTCTGATTAAAACCGTATTTCTTTCTATAAATAAGAGAAGATCGTGTTGACAAAACTTTTATGCACCCAATATTTTCCTAACTTATCTTCTCTAAAAACCGACTTCCTTCAAAACTCTCAAAACCTTCCATGGCTACACCCTCAGCAGATACCTTCTTTGGAAACCTTTTCCATCTAAGGAATGAAATACACTATGAGCCTTATGGGGATTTTTCCTCTAACCACCCCGATATTATGCCTGTACGAGACATTTTTGAGAATGCAGGTCTTCTGCAGTTCGTCACTGCAAAGCCACAAAGGCTTCACCCCAGACTCGTTGCCGCCTTCTACCTGAAGATGGCGAAGAACAAGGTCTCCCAGGAGTGGGAAACTTGTATTCCCTTGACCGCCTGTGAGAAGGGAAAGAATGGCGAGGAGGAAATGGTCAGGAGATGGGTCACCTTCAACTTAAGGGAGAAGATTAAGGAGGTTTTTAATCTTCCCA